>CAJUYI010000109.1:156347-191011 GCA_910591695.1 Galerucella pusilla
GTAGATGGTTGCTTTTCCAATACCTGTCATCTTTGAACAAAGTTCCTTCTTTCTACAAAATCATTATCATTCAAAATCTGGAAATGGTTAGTCCTGTCTCTATAATTTTTACAACCCAATTGAAAATCAATGATTTCATTTTCACGTCAAACTTGCTTTAAGGCAACATAAACCCAAATTGTACTGCCAGGCTATAATAACCCAAAATCTGACGCTTTTATCTATTATTCACTTTGACATTTTTAGCGTCTTAAACGTTTTTTTCCAAATTAATAATGGAAAATTAATGTTGGACAAACAGAAGTGTTAAGCAGAGTTTATACAGCAACTAAAATAAAATAAGAACTAAAATGAAATAAAAAGGTAGAACGTGCCGCGGGACACACGGTAGGAACTTTGGTTCCTTTTAAGCAAAAATTATGTAATACATCTGACGTTATAGATAAACAATTTGCATATTCCTCGGTGGTCGAGTAGTAAGCAAACCAGACTGTCACGCGGTAGACCAGGGTTCAATTCTCCGTGAAGAAGTTTTTTTTCTAATTGTTAATTTTATGTTTAAATAAGTATTCTGCTTGATATCAATAACGACAACAGGTAGACGTTTGAAATATTTAGCAGAATATTCATTATTATAGATAATGATACGGTACCCTTCATGAGGGAGTCCGACTGGCAACATCTACTTATAACAGCATCGTATATTTAAAAAGGGAAACCGTAGCATTATACAAATTGGACATTCCAGAACTGTACGTTTACCACAAAAAAATTAGTGAAAACATAAAATTGAATTGTTAAATTTTTAATTTGAAGTTATATTACAGTTTATAGAAATTTTTATTTTCTAGATTTTTTCTTAAGTGGGTCGTAGAAAAAATATGCTGTTCGACTCGTGTGGATTGTCCATATCGCACTTGAACGATTGAGCACTCCGCCTACGGTGTCGTTCTCAAAATTCGTCCACGTGCGATATGGCCATCATATCCACACTAGTTGCACAAACTACTATTTCTATCAAAATATGCCCATTTAAAAACAACCTGCCAAATGTCAAATCAATGTATCCATCCATTTTAAAGTTATCGAATTAAAACATTCAAGTTTTCAAAATTTCAACACCCTGTATTTAGAAAAGTAAATGTGCTAGACCCCTTAATCCTCATGTGATTTTGACAACCGATGCTGTAAATAAACAAAAAAGATCAATAGCGCAAAAAATCATGGAAATAATAGTAAAAATTTATCCGAACAAATTCCAGTAGATCACCAGCACTGCGAATACCAGCTTTGCATAGAATTTTAATATAGCATCGGTGGTTCAGTGGTAGAATGCTCGCCTTCCACGCGGGCGGCCCGGGTTTGATTTCCGGCCGAAGCATATGAATCGCTGCTTCGTAAACGAGAGAGAGACTCAGGAGAGAGCACACGCACGCAAGCAAAGCACATAACGAAGCAACGTAACATAACGTAACGTAAAGTAACGTAACGGTCAGATCTTTTGCGTCGCGACCCCTGGTCGCTCAAATATAACCTGACCTAAAGAACTAAAGTTCCAAAATAAGAATGTTCACTTGATGCATTTCAATGACAGCGTTTATACAGGAAATAAGCTAAAATAAGAAATAAGAATAAGAATAAGAGATGGCCAACTTTTATCTTTCTCGCTTATTTTATTTGGGAAATGATATTGCGATTGACCCTTATCCACTTCCCAATCTTTTCCGTATTGACACTTTTGACGAGTTCTAGTTTTCTAACCTAAAATCTAATAATTTTTGATTTTATCATTAGTTTGAATAGTTTTTATAACCAATTACTTTTTATTTTTGAAATTAATAAAACTTTATAAATTATCTATAGTGATTCTAATAGGAAATTAAAAATTTTGAAAAATATAACTGAAATAACAACTAAATAGCGAAGTTGAGGTTATGTACTGTACTTACTTAGAACGAAATTTTCTAAACTTGCACAAAACACAAAAGTCATTGTCAAAAAATCTGCGATTTGATTGGTTCATTATTATTTCTTATTTTATTCTAGTGATCTCTATAAACCTATGTTGTCTGCTCTTATTTCTGATAT
Source organism: Galerucella pusilla (assembly GCA_910591695.1). NCBI lineage: Eukaryota > Metazoa > Arthropoda > Insecta > Coleoptera > Chrysomelidae > Galerucella > Galerucella pusilla. The sequence goes on from CAJUYI010000109.1 coordinate 158,436, forward strand.
TATTTTATTTTATTTGCTGTTTAAACTCTACTTAACTCGTCCCATATTTATTTATTTTAAGAGAGGTTATTTTGCAAGACAAACAAAAGCTCAGTTTTTCTCCAAAAATGCGAAATATCTTCACGCTCAAATGTAATATTTGTCATATCAGAAAGACATTGACAGAAATTTGAAATAATCAAATCTAGATTTCTTTTTATTATTTTATATCCGTTTTTCATTATTCGGCTCACTGTCCGTGTCACTGCTACAAATCTTAAAACCAAATAAACTTTTTATAATTACTAATCATCATCCTATAATATTTTTTCGACATAAATCAATGCTACGCCTTTGGTTGTTCGAGTACTTTGAATAAAAAGAGATAACTAACCACTTTCGAGCTGAATAAAAAATTACAGTTCGTTCACTTGATATTTATTATAACCTTCCTAACCTATCTCAATTCTCTTCATGCTCAGAGTCGTACTTGGGCCGGGTTAAATGAATAAAAATGAATTATTTATATTATGGGTCTTACAATTTACGTTCCTGGACGCAAAATGTTTGAATACGATAAGATTTCTAGATGTAGTTTGTTGATAGAATAAACAATGGTCAAATCAGTGGCGTACTTTTATTTACGCTGGTTTTTATGGTAATAACTTTGTAGGTATACAGTGCGAGCGTAAAGTATGGAAATAATAAATAATAAACATATAAATGGTCTTGTATAGATGACAGTACGTACTTTCATTAATACTGCGCACCTCTTGAATTGTCCCAAAAATATTAGTACTACTAACATAGACACATTTACACATATTGTGCTTCTGTATCGTTCAGTACATTCATCAACACTTCACATACTTTTTGTACACATGTCCTTTAATAGAAGACAAATGTTTGACCTCGTGATCGTTAACAAGTTTTCTGATTTCAAATATAGACCAATAAAATTATTAAATAAATAAAGAAACCAAAAAAATGTGTCAAGTAATGAAATAAAACTGTATAGAATGAAACATTGTGCTAGTGAATAAAAAAAAGTATTAAGTGTGAACGAACTGTTAATATTTTCGTATTATTGGTTCTTATTGACACCTTTTTGTTCGAATAGTTGAAATAATGATTAGTTTACAGATTCTGAATACAAAATTGACACTAGCTAAAGTTAATTTGAAATTTGGCATAAACTTGATTTGTTTGTATCTAAATTCAAGATACACTACACAGGCTGAGGTAACCTGCTTGGTGTACGCGTGAATCCAAGGTAGAGGAGGTGACGGAATTATAGGGATACAAGATAGTTATTCCAATAATTAATCTAAGAACGTCACAACCTTCCAATTGAAAGTGCCATTCACCACTGCGTTGAAGATATTGAGATAAGGGAAAAAATATACCGTTCAGTTACCATCTCCAAAGACAGCCAAGGTGCACTAAAAGCACTCGATCTCATAAAGAACAATAATTCTAAGCTAGTTTGGCTTTGTGTACATGCCTTAAACATACTTAAAGACCAAGACAGGGCAAGGTTGTGGTAGCCTGGGTAATATAGACGAGGCTTAAATGCAATCGGAAGCTGTGGAAAGTTCACAGAAGTCAGAGCACTAGAATACGAGGACAAGCACAAAGAAAAGATGAGAAAAGGTGCTACATAAGAAGAGTCGGAGTGGAAGATGTTATCTAGGCTCAGAGGATCGCAATAGATCTGAAAAGGTTCCAGAGGAGTGGGTTAATTTCCACATTATCCAATCTAAAACAATAATTCATTGGAAACACTGAACCAAACATGGGAAATTGGATTCCAAATAGTTATAAAGGAATTGATCACTCATGCTGATTTTAGCTAAATACAATGAGCTAACTATTGAGATGCCGTGACGTATTGGTCAAGTGAAAAAGGTTGCCAAGGGAGCTGAACACTAAAGTCCAATTCAGAGCAGGGAAAAATACAGAGAAACAGGCGAACAATTTTTATGCAGACGAAATCAAGTATATGCTAATGTTAATGTTAATATGTCACAGTAAAAATCTTCATATTTTTTAATCTGTTTTAAAAAAAAGTATTCACTCAAATTCATTAATTATCTCATAAGATGGTCTATATTCCCAAATTACACACACGTCCATAAAAAAAATCAGAAAAAGTTAAAATCAAACCAATCATATATCATCATTTGTCTCACGAATGTCATCACGGGGAGAAGAAGCCGTCTCCATTGGTTTGATTAAACTTTCAATTAACGCGCAGTTTTGTCAACAGTGTATTGGTCGTTTGCAGCAACATGCAGCCTTGATTGGTGGACCGAATGCGACGTCGTGTCCACTGTGTCACAAGATGTTCCTCGGCGGTGAAGCACTCATGGAACACATGAAACATACACACAAGGATCCCAATGCCTCGGGGGTAGCAAGTAAGTATCTAATTTTAATTGTGATCGAGTGTGTTATAAGCATGTGTATCTTTTGTTTTGTGACGTTAATACCAACTGCGGGATTTCATTTATGTGGTAATCTGATCAATTACTAGGCAAGAAATGCCAACTTAAACTCAAATCGCTCCTTTTAGCTTGAACACAAGGCTTAGGAATGAGTTTTAGCCAAATTTAAGACAAAAATTGAAAATAATTCACAAACGCACCTCGAGAAGCGTTTACCCCGTCGTCTGACTGACAAGTACACTGTCAGTTTTCGATATATTATGAACGTACTCAGTATGTCATCAGTCATTTTTGTTTGAGCGCGAATTTTGAACTAATGACATTTTTATTCAAATAATTGTATCTTGTTAGGTAATTTCAAGCAGCATATATGTCAAAGACAATCTCCTGGGTAGACAAAATTATGTTGCACAAGTTTTTGATGAACTACTATCTCTGGATTCTCAAAATATTGGAATTTGTTTATTATTGGCCTAGGTTAAAAATAGAAAAAAATATTAACCACAAATAGAGAAATTCAATTCAATTCAATTCAGTTGACTAGAGGAAGCAATAATTTTAAACTTCACAGCTAGTAGTGGAAAAACGGGTTCTTTTGTGTCTTAAAATATATGTGTATTGAATTGTGTTTGATTTCCCAAAAAATTAACAAAAATGAATACACCACAATAAGGAACATACAGAAGTCTTTCAAATTTTTGTTTTCAGTTTTTTGAGACGGCACTGAAAATTGTGTAACTGCATAATTGAAAAAATGTAAAATTCCAAGGGAAAGTAAACATTTTAAGCTTTTATTGAGGCTGCTGATATTACCAGTTGATTTAAATAACTGTTCAATAATCTTTTAAGCAATTGAATTAAAATTATGAAAAATATAATTGAAATTAAATATCCGCTATGTATTGCTGTTGCCTATCCTGCTGTAATGCATGTATCTGATAGTGGGAACAGAGTAAATAACTGAAATCACCGCTAACGGTTTTGGCATGGTTCTGACTACCAGTGTTATTTCTACAAAATTAAAGTGGTTTTTTAAAATCTGGTGAACAAACAAAAAACCACAGAAAGTAATAAATAAGGTTAGGAAATGAGGTGAGGTCAGTAAAAAGAATAGATAATTCCGATCAAGAAATATATTTTTTCAAAACCTGCAGTTGGTTCGCTTTGGTATTCATTTTGTTTGCTTTTCTAACTTTTAATTTGCTCGAAATGCTGGAAATAACGAAAACTGATAAATCTGATTCACATACTTTCAACATCAAAGAATAAGCGAAGTTTTCTTTCGAAAGAGATACTTGTGAAAACCCTTTTTGTTAGTTCTCTCTTGTTGTTTTAAAAAGTTGTAAATACAAGTATGATGAAAGCCGTATCAAAAATCAAAAGAAAGCAGACCTTAATCTGAATACAATTAAAAAATAAATAGAACAGAGGGGAACAAAAATCCTTTTAACTCTAATCGATATCTATAAAAAAGCCCTTTTACATTTTTAAGTGGATCTAGACATTGATTTATTATTTATACCATTGAATTAACTTTGAATTCATATTTTTCAAAACTCTTTCATGCTTCTTCTTTTATTTCTGCCATCGCTTGCCCACAACAACAAACAAGGTGTTAGTAATAACATCAGTGAGGCTAAAGTTTCTCCTTATTTTACAATAAAAGTTTCAACTCTTGCATGTTACAATAATTTGGTCTTTAGGTTGCAGGTAAAAACAATGATCAATTTTAAGTGAAACCTCTGTTGAAAGAAAATGTTGAAAGTAAAAAAAATATATTGTTACAAACGAGATTATAGGTTTTTTTAGTCTATTTTAAATAACACCAATTTATGGTTATTTAACGTGGAGCTTCGCGGGTCCCCGTCCTATTGTATGCTTTTTATTTATTTGCTTTATTAACAGTAGTTAGTGTATCATCAGTCAACCAAGAAATTAAACAAAGTTTATTTTTAAATAGACTTTGATTAGTTTCTAAATGTTCTTATTGTTGTTATAAGAACAATGTACCGACATAAACAATCTAATAGTTACTAAAGAAGAACAAATAGCTACCCTGCAAACTGTTGAAAATAGTAATTATTATTATACACTGTGTCTCGAAATGAAGAAGTACATTTTTTAATGTAGAATCCGGTTCTGTGAATCTATTTCTTTTCTAATCTTGGACTCTTAGTGAGCATATTATATTGTTTTATTAGTTCTGTCAAAGAATACACCGACAGACAAAAAGCAAAACTTCGGAAGAAAAAACGAATCTGCGGAAGCCATCCTTTAAATTAGTCGTCATCATAAATATAGCGATTTATTCTAAGATTGTATTCGTTAAAGCACTCGCCGTATTGTTGGTACAGTTATAAACTTCATATGGAATACAAATTATTTGATATTTTTTCGATAAGGGGAAGGAAAAATGTGAATATCTCAAGAATCGTGGTATATTCCCTTCCCCTTGTCAAAAAAAATATCAAATAATTTGTTTTTCTCATGAACTTTATAAAACTACCAGCAATACGGCGCTGTATTTAACGCTTCGTGTCATATGTCATACGATCAACTGTAGGCTGAGCGCCCCCGGGTAATTCCAATGCCAGAATCGAGTTCGACATCCCCGAAAACCCCCGAGTAACGATTTTTGAGTCATTTACATGGACTATGCGATTTCCTCCCAAGAATGAGCCCCCGGATACCCCCACAGAGCCACCCCCGTGCACCCCCGGGTAATTCTAATGCCCGAGTAACGATTTACGAGCGATTTTTCCAAGTTTCCAATCGTTCCCATGATGGTGCAAGTAATGATGCAATTAGAAAATGCATTTTCCGGCCCAGAAGGCGTTTTTCAAAAAAGTGCTTTTCTGGGACCTCCTGAACACAATGCAGAAAACCGCATCTCGATATTTGTTGCGCTCCAAAATTTCCTTTATTTTCCCTAAATGCCCTGGTCTATAATATAAATATAAAACACAACTTTATGATAAAATAATTTTTCTTAGTATGATTCGAGTAAAGCTGTAAGCATTTATTACGATTCTCATTGTATGCCGGAGTTAGCTATCACCTGCAATGTTATTTATTTTTGGGCCTTCAACATTTGCGTTCAATTTGATAAATATTATTTAAGGTATAACCTTGAAATTACTTTTAAAATACTGGATTGATGTGAAAACACAAAAAGTTTGCAGGGAGCTTGATTTAAAAAAAATTATTAAGAGTGAAAATTAAAAAGATTAAGTTAAAACTGAATAAATGTTTTTTGACTTTTTATTTTTTGAAATCCCTTTAAAACAGAGATAAAATATAAAGTTTATGTCGATATATTTGATTAACTAGTACTGTAAGATATATAATGCTTTTACAAAGATTCCTGGGGTGCTTCGCTTTATATCTTTTTTCTCTCTTTCTGTTGACGTCATCGATCCTTATTTAGCGAAAAGGAGAACTGCCAATCATCCATGTCCCGTTTGTGGGAAACACTATGTCAACGAAGGCTCTTTGAGAAAGCATTTAGCTTGCCACCCTGAAACATCACAATTGTCGAGTTCCTTAAGAATGTGGCCATGTTCTGTATGTCAAGCAGTTTTTACTCATGAATCAGGTACCAGATAAAAACGTTCAATTTGTTTAATTTTAGAGGAATAGAATGACCATGTAATTATAGGTTCATATTAACGCAAATCAAAATCCATATGCCCAAAATATTATAAAAAATAGATCAGTATAATTTAATAGGTCAGTAAAAAAATTCAATCAAATAAAACTAGTGCTTCATTCACATTAACTCTACTTTAAAATATTCAATTTTTGTCTAAATAAAGTTAAAAACACTTATTTTAGATCAAATTTCAAATATACAGAGCATTTTAATAAAAACTATCCACCCCACATAATTCTGAAGACGTCATTAAAAAAAATGAAAAAACACGTCAAAAATCATATAAACTTTTAGCGACCACATTATAAGCAAAAATACGTATGATTTTTTATGTGCTTCTCATTTTTTCATAAGTGACGCCTAGTTTTCATTGAAACGATCTGTATATTTTTGTTTTGAATAATTTTAAGCATATTAGTGGCAATTCAAAGTTACAGTTCAATACATTTAATTAATCAAAAAATAATAATTTTTTTATTAAATGTATTATTGTGACCATGGTGACTCTATTCCTCTACTTTAATAATATTCTCACCAGTCAGTAAGTCCACATATGTAATTTCGTGGTATTTGAACAAATCCGACATTCTTCTTTATAATTTCATTTGACATGAGTAACAGAACAAAATTATCAAACGAAAAATAAAAATGGCAAATTCATTGGTTTTAGTCTTTTTGTTTTATTTTATTTTTTTTTTGTTGCATATGTGGACTGAAACTGATGAGAATATTAGCCCCATGCTTATCGTTTGCTTTCATCATTATAAGATGTCTTTTTTTTTGTTTTTTTTCATGTGCTTATCTTAATTTGTCAGTGTGTTTTTGTCATGTTTCCATGTGTTAACTAAAATTTACCCATAGGATTGCTTACGCATATGGAGCATATGAGAATGGATCCAAAACATCAATTCGCTGCTCAATATGTGCTCTCCAGAGCAGCCGCTGAAAGAAGGGAACGAGAAAGCATTCTAGCAGCTGTAACATCTGCTTCTGGAAGCGGTCTACTTAGTTTAGGAATGGGTCCAGGTAAGCGAAAACATATTTTTTTTAAGTGAGAAGGAGATAAAAACTAAAGCAGATCGAGTGTCTGTAAATGGTTAAACTATAATTTTCTCAAAATTTTATTATGACATTGATATTACGTTGAATACTGTAAATGTGGGTGTATCCCCTCCCCCATAAGGATGTATCAGTCCCCTTCTTTGCTACTTCATCTCCTTCTATAAATGTATAATGGATTTAGGAATTTCTCAATCAGATTTAGATATTACCTAACAAAAGGAAATAGTTGGGGAAATAGAGCGATGGAGTTGATCCTTGGTCTCACTCCCCTTGACATACACATCAAGGAGGTTATTTTGATGACCATGACATGCATACGCTCTACCGGTATACAACCTGACGTAGGATCTGGTAGATTGAGACGTAACCTGTGGCTTGAGGCACTCAATGAGGTTCCACTGCTGCAGGGAAATACGGACGCAATCTCAAAACAATTTGCCTTCTATAGGCCCTACAAGGTAATCATTAAATATAACACACAAGACACATCAGAAGAAGGCGCAATCCGCATCTTCACGGATGGCTCTAAAACCAATATGGGCTCAGGATGTGGAATTTACTCCAGATTTCTAAATCTAAACATTAAATGGTCGATGGGCTGTAATGTCAGCGTTGCTCAAACAGAGCTCACTGCTATCTACATCGCCGCAAAAGAGATTACCAAAAGAAACACCACAGGTAATAAAATTCACAAGCACTACTAGCCCTGAGCAGACCACGTATCACATCCGGCCTAGTACTGGAGTGTCACCTGTCCCTGATCGAAGCCTGTAGCAACAACAAAGTCACTCTAGGCTGGATCAAGGGCCACAGTAAATCGAAAGGTAACCACATTGCCGACTCATTAGCCAGGAAAGCAGCCTTCCAAAAACTCTTGGGACCTGGAACTTTCATTGGTCTGTCGGCGTCGGCTATGATTGACCTAATAAAGGAACACTCCCTTGAAAAGTTTAAGGGTAGATGGGACGATGCAGAAGGTTGCAGGCTTGCCAAGGAACTGCTGCTGTATCCAGACAGGAAAGTAGCAAAAAAATACGTGAATATGAACAGATAGAACCTTCGGACAGCCACGGGTATTCTGACCGTCACTGCCACCTACGAAAACACATCTACAGACTGGGTCTGTCTGACACTTCACTTTGTAGAGGATGTAAACAGGGAGATGAGATTGTCGAACACATTGGGCACAATTCCTTATCCAAATTGTTATACTTTCTCAAAAATACAAAAAGTTGAAGAAGACCTTGAAAAAACTTATATTTTTCTATCTACTTTGACAATCTTGCTTAAAATTCCAAATGAAAACTATTGACAAATACTTTTAAAATGAAAAACAAGGTGGCAAAAAATTGTGCATTAACAAGCATTTTCCAACAGCCAATCAAATGAATTTTATTTAAATATTTTCGTATTTCAGCGAGTGGCAGTCCCATGTGCGCGTCTCCAAGTGCTCATAGTGATAGTTCTTCAGGAAATGGAAGGTTGTCCTCTGCAGGCTCGGAAGGAGGACTCAATAACAACAATAATAACTGCAACACGAAATTAGGTGATATTTTAAGAAGTGAGTTGTGAATTTCACAAACAAATTTTTGAAGCCATTCAATCTAAACGATTTTCTTTGCAGGTAATAATGGACTTCATCAACAATACAATGTAGAAGATCAACTACATACGGCAAATAGAATGGCCGTCTTAGCAAATATGGTAGGACAAGGTGGGGTACCTCCAGGTCTTGGTTCGGATTCATCAGCTGCTGCCAATATAACTGCCGCCAATCTTGCCAATTTAGCTATGAGACTTGGTGTAACACAGGTAAATAATAAAAATACAATCAAGTACAAAAATTCACACTAATAAACATATTTTTATTCAGGCCAATCAAGTAAACAACACTAGCAATCCATCAACGCCTCCAATATCCAATGATACCCTATCTCTTTCTATGAACGCCATGAACGCAATGCGAGCTTCGATGGACAGTATTCGAAATATGGACGTAATGAGATCGTCAGTAATGGATATGTCATCATCACAGCAATCTCAACAACAACAAGAAGCGCTTAGGATGCAGCACGCTGAAGCGCTTATTAGATCACAAGCTGAGACAGCGCTAAGACTAGCGATGAGTCAAGCCTTGCCTCAGCTTAGTCAGCACCAACAAGAAAGTAATCATAGTCCGCTGCGCCATAACGGTAAGAAAAAACTATTTCTACTTTGTTAATAATTTTCATGATTTTGTATCTTTTCCAGGAAATTACCAGGGTCATCAAGGTCAATCGTCGCAACAACTAAGTCCGGATCTAACTGAAGCTTTAAGGTTGCAAGAGCAAAGGCTAGAGCAAGCTTTAAGGTTACACGGGGGCGATCCAAGGACGTTAGGGTTTCAACTATCAACTCAACAACAGAACCCACAACCATGAAATTTTAGCTATTACTGAACGCATAACACGTAAAGATGCCTTTGAAAAAACCTCTCATTTTCTTTGCATGCAAAATACGCTATAAAGCTACAACATTCTGTCCGCTCACGCAAAATATTTCCATTTTAATACTATAAAAATGATAATTTATGAAAAACTGGATAAATCCGGAAAAAAATATGTTTAATAAGTTTTTCTTTAAAATATATTATGCGATTTTTAGTTTGAAAAAAAAACGAGTTTGTTTATTCAAATTAAATTTTTTGGTTGGAAATAATTAAAATTATACTTACTGTTTAGTTTACTGATCAGTGGTTCAATGTCTGGTGGACAGAATTGTAGCCAAAAAGTGTAACAACAAACCTAAAACGCAAAAGACGGACAGTCGTGTATAAGTTTCAATTATGGCTGTTTCTTTTTTGTAAAGTTATTTTAATCGAAGGAAAATGGTGCTTTATAAATCCGCAGGACCGTCCGTCTTTTAATATTATGAGAAATAGTACAAAAGTTGTTGTGTTTTTTTTAGTTTTAATTTAGCTCCACAGAAAAAACAGCAGCAGACAACAACTACTGATATCGAAAAAGTACTAATAATTCTACGAGTTTTTTAATATAAAAAAAGAATCAAAAAGGACAACGTAATCCACTAAAAGTACAACCTAACTAGTAGACTCCATTTCACATAAGTAGAAGCCACGTGAAGTTGCAGTCGTATGCGCGAGCTTGTTGCGTGTTGTAGAGTTCAAATCAGTGGTGTAACGTTTTCACATTTTGTAGGATCTGTCAGCCTTGAATGGATAATTTCTTCTTTGGCAATAACAAGAGGTTTTTAGGATGCGTGGTTATAGATCAACTAAAACACATAACGCTGACAAATAAACTAACTTAACGTCTTAAAGTATTCAAAAATATTCTACAGTAAATGATTGCTTCGAACGCAACCTCAAATGTCAATAATAAAATTGCTGTCGACATAAAACATCGTTTGTAATACCAATGGCATTAGACGGTCGTTACAAGGCGACAGAAATAAACAAGACTGATTTTGGTTTCTGCGCAAGACAGTTGGCAAACTTCACGTGGTTTCTTCTTATATGAAACAGAGTCTAAGCGATAAAAACGTTTCATTTCATTTATGTGCTTCAACATGCAGCTTCAACTGCAGTTATTCTAACGGAAACTTTGGCAAAGGGTTGCATAACTTAGTTTAAAACAGATCTGGGCTGGCTCAAATTGTATCTCATACCAAATTAATAAAAAAAAGTTGTTGGTAGTTCGTCGGTTGCCGTTATTTACTGAATAGAATATTTTATTGTACTGAGTTTGATCTTTTAAAATTAAATGATGTGCCAAATAGTGTTTTTTTAACGATTGCGTCTATTGCGCTCAGTATAATATTTGATGGCTAGGCCATAATAAAAATATTAATGCACTTTAAAAGTGCCCAACTACAAAAAATCATTAAACAATGTATAGATATAAGTGTTATAAAGAAATGTCGAAATAAGAGTTTTGACATTTCCAAATTACTTAAATTTAGGTTGTACATAAATATATATCTAATTGTTTTTAGAATAAAAATTGTATGAATGATGTATAGAGAATATGCAAACAATCTTTTCTAAAAAAAAATTAAAAATATAAATTTTTCGAAAATTTATACTTACTTTTTTGTTTTTGCTGTGATTTTTTTTTATATAATTTGGCCGGTTTGATGTAACATACCTAGCAATAACATAATAATTTTTTGCAATTTTTACTGTGATTTTACAATATAAATCTTATAATTTTTTATTTTTAAGAAAAGAAAATCGGCTTTAATTTTATGTCTATTTTATTAAAAAGTACAAATACTTAATTTTATTTTGAAAAGAAAAGAAGCTATAATTTTTATTCAGAAATATCGAAGAGTAAATGTATCGAGTAAGTGTGAAAGACCAAAATTAATTTTTGTATATTTTTAAAAAGAATTCAACAATTTGTACTTAATATTTTTAAATCATTCAGTTTTCCAGGAATATTTTGTACTTTCAAAAATGAAATGTGGTTTTATAATTTGTAAATAATTATGTTAAATAAGAGCCTCTGTACATAAGCATTCCCAAAATTTGGGAAATATTTCGAAAAATTGTAATCTTTTACTTTAATTTTCCACTAAATCAAAAAACCTCGCACACATCTTATCTTCCCTATCAAATTCGCTGAAATACTACCACCATTTCTATTCCATATAAGTAACACTATACCGGGTGTAAATCAACCATGGACCTAACCCTTGTAACCATTAAATGGGTGGATAAATTTAATTTAAATTTTGGATATTTGTAATGAGGCAAATTTTGTATTATTCCACCATGTATATTTTTACATAATTTGGTCTCCTACTTCAACTACATACAATTAATAAACTAGAAAAAAATTAATAATTTCAAAAAATAATATTTTCGTAGTAATTTTAATGTTACAATGATCTGAAATTTGAAAAAATAAATAAAATTAAAACTGCTTATTTCTGACAATTGACGTGTAAATTGTATGCAGTTTAAGCAAGAGAATTTAAATATGTGAAAATATTGAAGTTTCTAATATGTTCTCACAATTTCCGGTTAAACCGAAAGTCGGCCATTTTTAAATGAAAATTGGATGAAAAATTTGACCCCAATACATCCCACAAAAATTTGAACAAAATCTATCGACCCAATTAAAAGTTTCAGTGGTATCCATGGATCAGTAGGTATACCCGGTATAATATTTATAATGAAAACTATTCATATAAAAATGCATTCAATATTAAATTCTACAATGGATAATAAATGTTTAATTAATTCTATTAATAACAGCATATATTATTCCCACTTGAGTTATGCAGTCTAGTTATTCGTCTTCAAGAATATCAATGACTACCATTAAGATAGTTTATATCCTAATACACCATGACCAGCTATCAGTTCAAATTGATTAAATATGGCAGATCTCTTCATTTTACTTTGCTACAAAAAAGGTCCTTTGAAAAAACGCTGATGGATCGACATTATTTGAGTTATAGAGCATAAAAGGTGAATATTATTAATCATTGACAGCAAATCTTGTTAGATACGCAGGCTCTTTACTTTACCACTTCCAATAGGAATACAACATCCCAATAATCTGCCAATATCCAATCTCGGTATGGCTGGCTCAAATTAATTAAACATGACAGTTCTCAGTTTTTGAGTTATAAGTTAATAATAATTCACACCAAATCTCCTTAGACGTGCAGGTTAATTGTATCCATTAAGATAGTTTTTATCTCAATATAATATTTCTTTGAGGTTCACTTTTCTACAAAAAAAGGTTTCTTTAAACAAACGCTCTATGGCCTAAAGCCTTTGGATCCTGGAGCTTGAAAATGAATGTCAATAATAATTGACACCAAATCTTCTTAAACCTTAAAGGTCTTTACTTTAATGACATCCATTAAGATAGTTTACATCTCAATATTCCATCAACATCCAATATTTATCTGCAGTTTACTAGTAGGTAAGCTTTTGTAATTTGCGTGTATCTCATGAATATTGATATATGGGAGTAGAGAAAATTGTGTACCCAACTCATATTTCCTTATTCATAATAATAATAATAATTCTAATACAAAATTGTTAAATCTCATTATTCTCAACTTAATTCAACTGAGAGCTCTTTATAGTATTTATTTATATCAAAATACAATATTCCATTTGCTCACAGGATATTTTTTTAAAAAGGTGTGCGCGTGGTCCTTCATAAACTAACTTATTTGTATGTAAATAGTGCTATACAATTTTTTGAGATGTTTCCATTTCACCTGTTTTTCCACATCTATCCATAGCCACATATAGTCAATAGTTGCTAAAATATTACAATAGTAAACAGCATTTTCTGCTGCCATATCTTCCCCAAAAAGTGACAAATTGAAGACATTTTACACACACTCTACACGAAATGTGTAAAATTCAATGCATAAAAGTTAATTTTCCGACACCCCCATAGAATTTTTGGTTTCACTAAATTCGAAATTTCGGCATCAAAATTGCAAAAATGAACAAAATTAGGGACGAACATATCAATAACATTTTTCAGAATTCAAGTTTACGCGGCAAAAATTGAAGGATGTTCGTCCAAACTGGTATATTTAGAATATATACCAGGGTGTAATTTTTTGGGCAATTTTTTCACATAGACATTAAATCTATGTGAATGAAATTGTCACCTCTTTTATGCAATACCTACCGATAGTGACAAAGTGGCGTCAGCCACAAATGTAATTTCTTTGACTTGACATGTTAAAATACAGTAAAAAATAATTATAAATAGCCCGGTTGCACAAAGTGCTTCAAAATATTTTGCCCACTATAATTACTTAGGTAATTATCATAATAAAAAAATTTTGCAATAGCCCAAATCAAAAATTGATTTTGAAAACTTTTTCGCATTATTCAGATTTTGGTGCGCTTTTATTTTTCAAAAACAATATTTGAATTCAACATTTTAGCCACCCTAGGTAGACAAAACCTTCATTTTGTCTGCCCTTTAGTGTATTTTACATAAATATTAAAGTCTAAATGCCCGAATGGACAAATATTTATTGTAAAATTACCAAAAAATATTTTATTTGCAATAGCCCATAAATACAAGTGCGGTTTCCCCGCAACAGTTTTTCAATTTCTAACCATATTGAGTTTCAATGTTTAGTAACTGTTTTTAAGATCGATTCTATCGCCTACGTTTATCCAAGAGGCTCAAAAAAATGTTGTATCGCCACCCCATCCACCGCCAGCACAGTTTTTTGCCAAAAATTAGTGCACACTTTTAGTTATAGTCTAAACAAAATTTGCATGCCGTACAGATATATATTATTCTGCATCTATCACTTTCAATCCACTTGGAAACTCACAATAATCAACTTCTGACAGTAGTAGTTCATTAATTAATAATATAATGATAATAAGTAGCATTAAGATTTAGTTTATAATAGCTAGAGTTCCGCTTGTAGAGTAAAAAAAATATATAAATAAAAATCTCTTGGTGGCGTAAGTGATAGAATGATTTTGTTAAAATTTTAGTTAAATGCAATAGTCTAAACGCATAACGAAATACTTCTTATGCTATACAAAAATTCAGATATACCATACTTCAGTTCAAGTTTTTTAGTAGCTTTGAATTTAAAAGCATTTTGCTAGTTCTCCGAAAAAGAAGAATGTTTTAAGAAGCGAAGCTACCTTTTCATTGTTTTTACAATAATATATTCAGATTTACAAATATTACAACTACACTTATACACAAATTTACTCGGAAATTTTTAATCAAAAAGTATAATAACACCTTTACGTTTGAAAAGTTATTTATCGGCCATTAATATTATAATTTTTTTTTATTTTCAATATTAAAAATAATATGAAATATTTAGGCGGGTGTTTTTACAAACTTTTGAGTTTCTAAATTACACACAAATACACACTTTTTAATATACAGTCTAAAGTCACTTTTGGGAGACACAAATATTTCGGCCTTACAAATACGATGAAAAATTACAAAAATTCAAGATTGTTCAATAAAACCACATATAATAAATATTGTAGTTTACAATGAATGTTAGTTAAAATTGTTAAGTTATGTTACGTTTTGTATACGTCATGTTAAATATTAAGTTCAACGAGTTTTGAAAAGTATTTTTAAGATCAAACGTTTCAGAAATAATAGAGTAAGGCCTCATCATTTCCTTTCATATATTAACAACATTTCAACAATTGAAATTTTTGAAATTGTCTTTGATTCTTTAAAAATTTATTATATTTTCTGTTTTTTATATTAAATTTGGCAAAAAATTTTTTTAAAATCCATTCTGTATTTTATTTTGAGGTTAAGTAATTCAAAATGAAGTACATATTTGCCACATAATTTTATGTTTTGCAATTATTTGTTTTTTGAAAAGATATTATACACAATAAAATTCTAATTCAATTTAACCACTTGCTAAATATCTTTAAATATTATTATTTATAAAAGGCCTGATAAGTAAATGATGCAAAAATACTAAATACAAAAACTCACTAATAGTTGATAGTTCGTCAGCGAATTTTGCCATAACTGCACTAGGACGACATAGTTAAGTGTTTATTGTTAAACAAAGTAGTTCAATAGTTAACAGATATACATGTTTTTTATATTAGTTTTTTAAGAGCTAGACGGAATGTCAACGAAATACAAACAAATAAATGATCTTAAAGGTACTTTGGATTGAAAATGTTCCTCCATCACTATCAAAATTACTTGAAACATATTTTTATTTGTCTATTGCCTACTATATTTAAATATAAAATTATATTATTATTTAAATAAATTCAAATCAGCTACAATCAGTCTACTAAGAAGAAAATTGATTTTAATCTCTCAGATTTCATTCAAAATTATAGCAAAAATAAAAATATTCAAAAAGTTAATACCTCTTATGGTACTATAGATCCAGATAATTTCTTGATCTTCATTAGCAACAATTTAAAACTAAGAGTGACATATTTTAACACATTGTTTGTTGCATTTAAAGTCCACTAAATCTCTATTTCCTAGTCAACAAAAAGAATCTTAAAATATAATTATTTGTAATAAAAATTATATATTTGGCAATAATTTAAATTACTATTTTATAACTCTATTAATATATTTCACTTCTACCGTTACATAATTACGAACATGTAACAAAATAATTACATCTATACAGGGTGTTACATAAATTGTTTAAAATGTTCAAGAGAAATAATATACTTATGAATAAATGACAGATAGATATTTAAGTTTTCAATGACAAGCTTAAATTGGTTTCAACAAAATTCCATTTAATCAAATTATAAGCTTTCAGATAATTTACTTCGAAAAACTACCAAAATTGCATTGTTGATTCATGTTGGAGTTTTAGTAGGTACCTTGTCATGTCAACAAACATTTAACAGCTTTTTATTTCTCATGCTGATTTTAGTAGCCATGAAAGTATTGAAAAAAACTTAAATATTTGTGTTAATTGTATACAAAACAGCAATATTATTACTTTAGCAATTGCCCTGTATAATGTATTTGTTTTTTTACTTAAAAATGGTGATGATGGTGATATTTTCAATTTTTAATGAAATACTGTTTCGTTTGTGTGAACTTCTTTATTAACATATAAGCAGTTTTTGAATGTATCAATTATTTTTAAATGTTCAGTTACAATAGTTACGTTAAATGCTTGTGCTATTATTATAAAATAACAGTACCTACGTACTTTTGCCGAAATTTACATAGATCTTGTAAGAAAATGACAGTGCGAAAATATTTATTAAACAGTATTTGGGAATTCTAGACATAGAGATACTTCAGACACAGATGCTGTAGAATCTCTATGATTCTAGAACCCCTCGATATTCGACACACTGAGCGCAGTTTACACTACAATTACACCAGCACTATCTTACCCGATACTGTCAAGTGTCATCAGTGCTGGTGTATACTGTGTTCAGTGAAGGTAAGTGTGATTACTAGTAAATCCGAAAGTGATAAACTATTTTTTTCAATTGGTCAATTAATATTAATAAACTTTATGTGAAGTACAATTCCAAATCACAGGCACCTCGGATTTTTCTTATTGGAACATTTACTAAACTTGTTTCAACAAAAAATGTTGAGGTACTATAGAAAGGTTTGCTTTAATTTCCTATTTTTAAGATTTAAAGATAATTTGGTGAAGCAAAACAACATATTCGTTCTGTCATTTTACTACAATCTGTTTTTTCCGACTCGATACGTTTCAAAATTGCATTTTTCTAGTTTAAAAACCGAGTAGGTACTGAAGATACGACTAATTGATGCTCGAAACGTAGAGAGTCCATATTTTGCTGAAGTTATTAAAAGTACTTGTGAATGTATCTACAGTGTTAATATTATTTAAAAGTAACTTATTGTTTATCATACATTATTGTATACGTTATAATGAAAAAATTTATTTGATGTTTTTAAAAAATGTTTAAAAAATATTTTATAATACTTTTATATAATATATTTTTACTAACTTATGTAAAAATTTCAAAAAAACGGCGAAATACACTGGACTGCTACTGTCGATTTTTGAAATTTTTTAATATACCATGCGATCGCTTAAAAATGTTTTGAAAATTGCATTCTTCATTTCATTTTCGATCACACATTATTGATTTTTAATGCATTGTTCATCGATCATAGGCCAAAATTGGAAGTGATTTGAAAGCATCTTGCCACAAGGTCAATATTAATTGTGGCACTTATTTTATTTTCCAAATTCTTTTGTAATGTGGCGCGTGCAGTTGCAATATTTAGCTCGCACATGTGTACATTGAACCATACCGATCAGCTGATGCCATCAATAATGTCAAATTAAAACATGATGCTCAACTCTCTCTGAATAAATAAATAAACACACAAATAGGTATATCAAACAAATATTTTGAGAGTAAACTATCGAATATATTTTACAAAAAGTAACTTTATTGAAGGAAATGAATTTGAATTGTTGAATGTCGCTCAGTACGAAAATGTAATAAAGAAATATGTGAATTTTAAACGATCTCTCGGTATGAATTTTAGATTTAAGGGTAATACTTTAAAATCTTTTACTATTTGATTGCCATTTTTATTTAAAATTGACTGCCATTTGACTTTAACTTATATTTGCTTTTGTAGTTATTGTTTAAGTTCCTATATAATTTTTTGTGAACTGTAGAACATCGCAGTGGTTTTTTAAGTATGAAAGGCGCGTGTGTGATATATAATGTTTTGTTTCAATTTTGGAGAAAATTTGATATTGTCTGGCAAAAAATTAAAGTATATTTATTTTTTGATAAAAATTTCTAATGGGATAAATCATTATACAGACGCTGAAAGAAATTTTTAAAATTCACCAGAATCACATTTTTGAAACTTACAAATTAGTAACAACGTCTGTATAATTATTCATTGGCATTATTTGATTATTGTAAAATGAAATTAGGTTTAGTGTAAAATTATCTGTGAAATTCAAGGCATTACGAAAATTAAAATAATTTGTAAGATATAGATATAAAGTTGTGAATTTAGAAGAAGAAAATTGTTGCAATGTTTTTGTTTCCTCCAAATCAAATTGATGTATGAACTGTATGTGTGACATGTAATAATTCAATTTACTGGAATAGCAAATATTAAAAAATTTATTCAGTAGTTTTATTACCATTTATTTATTTTAATTTACATCATGTCTTGTCAACAATATGTTTCACAAGAAAGTATGTTTATTCCACCTACAGAAAATTACAAATGATTTTTGATTTCCAATAATGAAACAGGAAACATAAACTACAGCCGGTCAAATTTAGCTTGAGCGCTTTCAGGCACGCCTACTATTGCGCACTGAACGTTTACTCCCAATTTTGCGTAAGTAGCTGAGTTCGACAGAGCTCGTGCTATATTTGACATACTAACCAAAAATAACTGGAGAATATTATTACAATAATAACCCTTCATTCATCCATTCGATTGGGTTGTGCTCAACAGCCTAGGTACTTGAACTGAATCTTTTTACCATTTCCTGTGCTATCTACTTCCGCTCCAGAAGCTTTGTGTCCTATATATAGACCACTAGCTTCACTAGAGGTATTTTCAGTAGTTGAAATGGTTCTCTCCAAAGAGACCATCTGAGTCCTTGTAAGCTCTCACAGAAACAGAGGATGAATAGGTGTTTCATCACAGAGTTCCCATTCTCTGCACATTATTACCCTTTCAAATGCTAATTACCACACTACGAAATCAAAGAATACACCAGGTTAGGTTGTGTATTCTTTGACGAAATGGCTACGGTTTCGGTTCATGGTACCCGGACTACCGTAACCTAGAAAAGCTCTCCGAATGCCGCTTGAGACACGAACGCACTCCCACAATTAATCTCTATGGAATCGAGTGTGTTCAGTGCAGCTAGGTTGCCTATGAAGATCAACGATTATAAACCCTACAGGATTGCTTATTCGCTTGAATCTTTCGTCGGTGCTTACGTCACCAGTGGACCTCGACCGATTTAAAATATACTGCAATCGTTAATATTTTCCACTTTTTTCTAGTTTATTTGCAAAAAATAATAATAAATTAATTTTTTTTTGGTAATATGTTATTTTAAAAAGTTATATTTAATAGTATAAGTAGTTATAAAATATAAATAGACGTTTTAAACAATATCTTTGAATTGGAGAAACTTGCTTATAATTTATTTTGCACAGAAACAGAAGCAAATCTACGAGATGTGCTTATGAGTTAATTGATGGGTAAACTCAGAATTCTATATTTTTTTCTTATGGGAAAATAAAATAGACGCCTTATGCACTAATAAAAAATTTATTAATAAACAATTTTTTAAAACCTCTATCATCTCTTGTGGTACTCACACATTTTTTCTTCAAACATTTTTTTCTCTGGAATTGATAGTTATTATAAATAATCCTTACAAAGGTGGATTCATGCCAGCAAAAATTAAAACTTACATTACTTTAAAACTAAAACTAGGAACTTATAAAACCATGTAATGTAGATGTTTATGCCAGAAACTGAGAAGCTACGGCATTCTTTTTAGTTTTAGCTTATATCTTAATTTCTTATTTTTTGCATGATCATCTACATTACATGGTTCTCTGTTCTAAGTTTTAGTTTTAAATTATAAAATTATAATTAAAGTATAAATTGAAACGCGAATCCAAAAATTTTGTATTTACACTGAAATAATGTGCTTCGTATTTATAGACTTTCTTGATTGACAATTATTAATAAACAACATCTTCAAAATTGAAAAAACGGATAAAATATCGTCAAAACACACTTTGTAAACAAACGATAAACCATAAAATTAAAAAGGCTAGGTCCAGTGATGACGTATTTGTCCGACTTGAGCGAGGCGAACACAGAGTTGAATGGAAATAAGCAATCCTGTAGGGTGTATAATCGTTGTATGAAGATGGCAACTGGATGCTCTTTCCAGTGGACAATATGTATATGGATAACCAGAAATTACTAAGAATATAGAACTGAAAAGACTACTATTGTCTATTTTAGATTTCATTCCGGAACTGAATAAAATAAGAATACTTCATCTTCGTAGAATAGTTAAAAAGCAGCCAAGATCCAGTAGGTATGTATTATTTATAAATAAATAGATAAATGTATAAGAACTAAACCGTGTGCTTGGTTGCGCTTCTGAATGTGTCACTTTCACTTGTTGGGTAGTCACTCCTGAAGCGGAGTGCATGGCGCAGCCGAGTACTTCACTCGGAGTAGGTTATCTGTGGCTGGGAGTCGACGAACAGAACTGAGCTTAATAATATTTTGAAGTTTCAATTTGTAATCTAGTTTGTTTTGACTTTTTTTATATATTTGCGTTTCGTTTTTGTTCAGTTTATTTAAGTTTGTCGAATTGATTTTTTGAAAAGGTATGTCATTTCCCCTATTTATTCTTCAAAAAAGTATAATCCTGATTTCAAAGCTGTTCCCAAAATAATTAATAACTTTTAAAAGGTCATTTAAACTCCCGGCTGCAGTTAACCTATTTTTTATGCATGTGCCATTTTTGAAGTAATATCGACGTTCAAACAGTATATATAAATTGAAGTATATAATTAGTTGAAAAAATAATAGTATTAACTCATATCTATGAATAGTTTTGTAAACTACTGCTCCACACAACTATTTTATATGTTGGAAATAATTTGGCTTGTGTCTGGTTACATTTCCTTCTGTTTCAGCTAGACTGATTATATTTTCTCTTTTTTAGGATGTTCAGCACGCAATTAGGAAATTTTCCAGTAAGTATATCTTTCTGTCATCAGTTATTAACAAAGTACAAACTTTTGTAATGAAGTTTATATAAATTTATATTTACCAAGCTTTCTTGTGCTGCAAATATGAATGTATGTATATTTGGGTGATATTCACTTGAACCAAAAGCATTTAATGTTGAACACTATATTTAGGCATAGTAATAGTTTAAAAACTGTAAGTTTATTTTTCAACAGTTTGCAACATCAAAAAGCAAACAAGACAATTCAGATTCGAATAACTTGGTAAATAGAACAATGGAAACGAACAATGGTGCTGGTGATAGTAATCAATCTCTAATAGACAAAACAAAACTGATCGTTAATTACATACCACAATTTGCAACAGAAGATGATTTAGCCCATATATTTACCACAATTGGAAGAGTCGAAAGCGTGAAAATTATGAGGGATTTTAAGACTGGATATAGCTTTGGATTTGGTTTTGTCAAGTATGCTACACCAGAGGATGCTACCAAGGCAATTGAAGTTCTCAATGGGTACAATTTTAGGTAATTTATGTATTTAACTAAAATAGAACAATTAAAAATAAAATCAGTTGGGTTAAACATCAACTAGTCTACATTATCCCATGTTTATTCATTTGTGTATTTTTAGGAATAAGAGATTAAAAGTTTCCTATTCACGTCCTCCAGGTACAGATATGAAGGATTCAAACCTATACATCACAAATTTACCTAAAGATATTACAGAACAACAAATAGATAATTTGTTTTGTGATTATGGAGAAATTGTACAGAGAACTGTATTGAAGGATAAAGTGACTGGGATGCCTCGAGGAGTTGCATTTGTAAGGTATAAAAGTATTTTATTCACAATATTTTAGAACAGCTATTTTCCCCCAACCTCTTTCTGCTTTCAATTGTGCCAACTTTCTTCAATTGCCTCTCCATTTTGTTTTTGGTCTTTTGTGAATATGTTTATTATTTCAGATTTTCAAAAGGCGAAGAAGCACAAGCGGCAATTGCAAATTTACATGGTAAAATGTTGGAAAATGCCATGTTACCTCTTAGTGTTAGAGTCGCTGAAGATCATGGGCGACAAAAAGCGCAATATGTGGATATGTGGGACCCGATGGGTTATAATAGGGGTAAGAATTGATTATTTATTTCATGAAAATTTTCATACTATTTTGCAGTTGAATTTTTCTTTACGATTTTAATTCGTAGTTATATTGTTAAATAATAGTATTTAATATTTAAAAAATAGAAATTAAATATGGTTATGAAAGTTGCGCTATGGAACATATTAATATTAAATTGTTCAGTATCAAGGAAGATGAATGTTTTCTAATACATCTCTCTTAGTTGCACCAATTCTATATTTTGAATAAGAAAATTTGTTTCTGGTAGGTGGGTCTATTGGGATCTTCACTGCGTTTCCTAACAGTCTGTTATAGCTTTCGGTACGTCAACAGAGCACACCGATTCTGATTCAGTGACACATGAATGTCAAAATTGTTTAAAATGTTCAAATTCAATAGTATGGTGGTGATTTCTCTTTCTATCAAAATCAATTTGTTTCACCAATCATTATAATGATAAAGGTTGATTTACTTTTCGGGTCATTGTGAATTGAAAAAAATATAAAGGACGGTTGTCAATGCTTTTGGTTATAATTTTCAATGGCGTCTGACGGAAATTCGTAAAAATGTTACCTATTATTAATTAGACTATGATGGTTTGTGAAATACCTAATAGGCCAGACGATAGGGGTAACAACTACAAGTAATTAGCAATACGGCTGATCTTTTTTCTGTACCTTGAAGTATGTAGATTAATATACAAAAAAGTTTACCAGTCTATCGATTTCCCAAATTAGAAAAAAAATCGAATAAGTATAGTTTTTAGACTTTTTTTTTCTAATTTGGGAAATCGATATACTGGTATAGTGTAACTAATGTTAATGTGATGACCTTGAATTGTATCACAAATTTTATGCAGGTTAATTTTAATCCACTAAATTAATTTGAGAATTACATTTGAAAAGCATTATTTCACAATATTCGAATTTATAAAAAAAATGTATGCACACCATTGGGCGGCTTTTTCCTTCAAAGGGATTAAAAATATGGGTCATCACATTAACAATAGTTAGACTATAAACTTTTCTTTATATTAATCTACATACTTCAAGGTACTTATAAAAAAATCAGCCGTATTGCTAATTACTTGTACTTTCGGTCTAAAATGACCCATACAGACTGGCCTATAACTCAAATGCAAAAGAATGAATGGAATGAAACTAGAACTTGAAAAACATTTTTTTATTACATAATTTATGTACAATTTTTTTCACTTTTTT
Organism: Galerucella pusilla; assembly: GCA_910591695.1. Lineage (NCBI taxonomy): Eukaryota > Metazoa > Arthropoda > Insecta > Coleoptera > Chrysomelidae > Galerucella > Galerucella pusilla. The sequence continues at coordinate 182,173 of CAJUYI010000109.1, forward strand.
TTTCAATTTTTTCCAATTTTTTTTTAAATGACATTAGTAAGTATAGTAGTTGCTTTTTATATACATTTAAATTATACTTTTTGTTGAAAACATTGTGCATATTATACAAAATCTACTTATTCTAAATCCAAATAACACAGTATATATTAATTTTAGACTCTGACGATTCTGCCACCGAAGAAATTGATCCGGAGGAAATTTTGATTTCAGCAGTTTTTTGTAGGAAACCTCTCTGGGATCCCAAAGTGCCTTTTATAGATCGAACCGAATCTCAAATCGAACTACTATGGAATGAAATCGTCGATAGATTCGAAGGAAAATACACTTTAGAATTTTTGATTAAAAAATGGCGACAACTCAAAGACGATTATATTTTATCTCAAAGAAAACTATCGGCTTTCGTTCCTCAACACCATAACGATAAACCTCCAAGACCAACGTTTCCTTATTTTGAACAAATGAAATTTTTAGACGGAAACATTGAAACCTCCAATTCCCCATCACATAGCACACACCAAGAAGAAATTGAAGATCCACCGGTAAAAAAGATAAAAATCTTGGAACAACCCAGCGACGGCGTTGATGGATTTTTAGTGTTACTCGGCGAGGGCCTTCGGGAACTACCGCAAAAAAATAGATCAAAACTGCAAATTAAAATTTTGCAGTTACTTAACGAAGAGAATTCCTTGGTACAGAATAATTAACGGTATAATAAGATTGGTATCATTTTTTAACAGCTGTGCCAAACATAATTCAATCAAATATGTTTACTCAAATGACACGTCACTTTTAATTAATTTCGGAGTACCTACCACAGGACAGTGTTTTGGATCGTTTGTGGAATGTTATACCTATACCAGAGAGTCCCGATGATATTTAAAGCTGCTATTGGTTTGAAGAAGAAGAAGAACATCTAGCTGTAGTTCAGTGTTGTGAAATATCTACAATTGTGTCCCAAAGTTGTTAAATTGTTCCTCAAGTCTTTGTCTCTAGCAATCTTATGTTATTCTCATTTTCTAAAGAACAGATGAGTGAGTCGATGCACCCAGAGGTGGCACTTTGTAATTTATTTTCTCAACGAAAGCGAAAAGTAGTGATGAGCAAAGCAAGACCAAGACTCGAACAGTCTTGGTCTTGCTCAAATCTGTCTGGTCTCGATCTTGGTCTTGCTGTATTTTGTTTGGTCTTGGTTTTAGTCTTGGTCTTGCCATAAATTCTTAACGAACATTCAAAACATTTTATTTTTATGCAACAAACATTACTACTGGTTCGTTCTTATACTTTGTCACAAATCGTATTAAATACAGAAACTTTATCATGTACGTCGCGATATGAGCTTGTCACAACTTGTCAAGAGAATGATTCTCTAGTTCAAAATATATTTATGAAAACTCAAGAACCTACCCTTCTCCAATGCATAAATTGACCTTTTAGCAAAATAAAATCCTTGAGATAAATGAAAATATTGAAAAATAAGGGATTTTCCTTTAGCCATGTGTTGACCAGACATTGGGACAAAGACTATGTACTCTTCGAACATTTTTGTAGATCCTTTTTTTTTAAACAGTGATTTCTTTGTTTTTTTTATGTATATCGTTAAAATCTAGTAAATAAAACTGACAATTCGACATGCAAACTTATATTGTTTCAAAAAAAGTATATGTTGACGCTGTTACAAATATTTTATCTCATATAGTTACTGTGAAAAAGAATTTTTGGTTGAGTCTTGGTCTTGCATAGTCGGTCTTGGTATAGTAGAAATAATACCCTTCTTGGTGTGCGTCATCGATTGTTAAAGTACTTCTAACACATTACGTAGAAAGAAATGGAAAAAAGGCAGGTCTGTGATTAATCCTAATCAAAATATCACAATAATAAACCGTTCAAATGTATTACAAACATTAACCCTAATCTTTGACTTACAAAAATTTGATTGGTTGATGTTTAGATTACGCACAAGCTCAACCTATCAATCGAGAGTTTAAAATACTATGAAGGCGTTATTTTCGTAGCGGCAATAAGTCTTACGTCTTTTTCTACTGTCACACTGACAGTTCTTGACAGGTCTGTACTTTGTTGTTTACGGTCAATTATCATTTATTAGAAGTGAATATTAATCTTTTTGTTTTATTTATATGAATAATACAAAAATATGCATTAATACACGGAAAAACATCAGTATTTTGAAAGTTCTGAAGTATTTTCAGTTAGAAAAAGAAGCTGGTAATTATTAATCGCATAGCCTTTTCTAATTTGGCTGAATACGATCCTGATGATCTTATTTATCAAATTTAAGGTTAGCTATATGTCAAAATAGCAAATAAAATAAACGACATGCCGAAAACCCGGATATACGTCAGAATCGATGACGCACACCAAGAAGGGTATTATTTTAACTATATTGTTCTTGTTCATTCTGTCTTGGTCTTGCGAGTCGAAGAATGGTATTGGTCTCGGTCTTGGTCTTGCTATTTGGTAAGAGCAAAACCAATACCAATTTTGCTCATCACTAGCGAAAAGAATAGTGAAGCGAGAATGTCTTTATCCCTATCTTTGTTAGTACTCTATAACCACATCTCTTCTTTGACGGAAATGGTTAGACAATCCTCGTGTCATTGATTCGTATAGAGATATTTTTATTTAACATTCTAAAAACATAGACTTTTTGAACTGATGACAATAATTAATTAGGAGGAAAGAAGAAATTAAGAAAGAAAATTGCATATTTTTTTGTTTATATTAGAAGATATAAGAAGAGTTGTCAGTGGATTATTTTTTTAAATTATAAGTTAATGTTTCAATCAATTAGAAAACGAGAGGATGTATGAAAATCGGCTAGAAAAAAAAGTTTTGCGGGACAGTACCAAAGATTACAGAATAAAAATATAAGATGTTTCACTCGTTCGAGTTTATCGCGTAAAGCACCGATGCCGCTGGTGACTTGGATGGTACAGTACGTCGCTACGTCCTTACTTGCATTTAATTTGGTATATATTTTACTCTCAAATGTATATTGAAAGATTTGAAAAACAATAGATTAAATTTAACACATAAACCAAACTCCAAACTTAGTATTTTACAACATTTATAAAAATTTTTAATAAAGGTATCCTGCAGCTGCTTCTCTTTTTACTGTTTTAACCTTGTCAATCAAAAAATACGCGTTATTTAAAGATCAAAATTTAAGATTTAGTGGCCCTATTATTATTCTGGTGGCTAATGAATATATTCAATTGAATTTGTGATAAATATCTGCTAGATTATCAATAAGTATCACAAAATTACTAAGATGCTGGATAAAAACTGTGAATTGATTCTTTTTAAAAATTCAAGTTTATTTTTTACTTACCTTTTCAAATTCAAATCCCGAACATTTTTCGAAATAATGAACATTTAAAAATAAACCTTTGTGATAAAGAATCCTATTAATTTCAATATATATTTCTCTAATTACCCCTGTATAGCTTAAAATAAAATAAGCTTTTCGAACTTCTCTGGTATCTACCGGTCTCGTTATTGACAACAAAAGCGAGTAGTAAACATAATTTATGATAGCAGCGTCCGTTTGGGACAGCAACTTGAATCAAACCGCCCTGGAGTGAAACATCTTATATTTTTATTCTGTAATCTTTGACAGTACTGACCCATTCAGCCTGCACGACTGAAGATTTATAGAACTATTTCGATTAAACAAGGATCTAGTTTCTTTTCATTCGACCAACTTGTTCATCACATGGTTGATGAGCAAAGGAATACACAAATACCTCACTGGCCATTGTGTTGTATTGTGTTTTCGGGGCTCTTATTTGTTCCATCTTAACTGGAAATTTAAAATCAATTTTAAACAAGAATTCACTTTTTGGTTTAATTTTTTGTACATAAAATTTCCATAACCTCTTCTCAATTAACCTTTGAAAATAAATAAACATAAAACTGCACATAACCTGAAACTACTATAAAATTTTCAAATGTTTACATTCATTTTCTCTCTTCTTTTCCTTTCTTTATTTGCTCTCGATTATAATCCTCTAGCTGCGAAAACAGACGAATGTGTTTATGGAGTACCTAATAGCGTTGAGTGACAAATGACAAATATTTATCACTCAACGCTAATAGCGAAAGGAAGCGATTCTCTATCGTTGAAATACTTACAGAGTGCCACTCCTGGTAGCCGGAAAAACTCATTTTTTGTTTGGGATGGATCCAAATACTTTTGACAAGTTCATACTGAAAGGATGTGTCACATGGACTGGCCTATTTGGTAGTAAATATAATCTGCCAATACCGGAGCTACTAGCCTTGGAAATGTCTTCTTAACTAGACCTTAATAACTGTAAAAGAGATGTTGAGGAAATCTGAAGTTTAAAAGTATGTTCGAGGTGTGTTGAAAGATTACTTCTCCACCAGTGAAACATTGCAAATCTTAATGTAGGGAGTTGATGGATCAAAAGTTGGTTCTTGTCTAACTGATTTTGAAATTTGGAGATCACAAAGCCAGTTCTCTAGAATTTAGATACTGAAATCTGACTGATTAATATAAAAAAAGGGCGCCATTAATTTTATTTCTTAAAAAACATTCTAATTGAAAATCGGATAGTGTTTAAGCATGGTGTAACTGTCTAGGTACTCTAAGGTTAAGGTAATTCTAGTTACAGTGTGATAAATAAAAAAATAATATGTAATATATTAGAATGTTTCAAAAAATTCGATTATTTTCTTTCTTTTTAAATATACTGAAAATATAGCTGGACCTAAAATAAAAGACTGTAAAAATAACTCTTCATATTTATATTCAGTACGTTCCTTGTGGCATTACTTATTAATTTTTCTCTTATTTTTCTGGGAATCAAACCACTATAATGTTTTTTATTTCGACGTTTCGGTAGCGTTCCAGCTAATGTTGTCAAGATTATAACTAGTAATGAAATAATTTTTGGTTCCTATCTGGATTCCATTTCCAGTAAACTATCATATCGTTGGAATGTCATAAAATAAAATATTTCATTTCATTTGTCAACAAAGTTTTGTAGTCTAAGGTCATTTTAGATTGGACAACTTTTCGTGCTATATTTAGTCCAAGTTTTGGAACAGTATTTGAAATAGATTTCTTGTGTGAAATATTGGCCAACTGTTTTAAGCTATTTTAGACTATTAAAATTTATTGAACAATATTTAGTTCAAGATTCTGCGCAGTGATCTGATCTGATGATAAAATAAATATGAAATTTTCGAATTCAAAAATGTCGTTAGTTATGGAACTGGAAAATTTGAAATATTTATTAATTTTCACGGCTGCTCATGTCACTAAACGAATATTAACTTTAAAACATAGGAGAATGATGCCGAATGTCGAATGATGCCTAATTTTGCAACTACAGATTCTACGGCTAAGCTTAAGTATTTGTTATGGTAATCTTTGTGTTTTACATTCTACAAACAAGTATGTTTTGTGATTTCCTCAATTAACATTTCAATCTCTAGTTTATTCCAAGACATTTTACAACCACTTTAATACATAACCACAAATGATCAAGATTAATGACATTAATACGACCCTTTCATAAAACATTTCCATCGTGAAATGCAATAAATCAAATTATTGAGAAAATAGAACCTGTTCTATTTTTTTTTTACAATTTGACAGGGTAGACAATGTTTAATACAATTTTAGACTTGACAATTTTAATTGTTCCAAAACTTGAACTAAATATTGCAGAAGAAATTGTCTAATCTAAAAGGACCTTTAAACTTCAAAATATTATTGATTGTCTAGTTGTAAAATTTTTGTTGTTGTGTCAGATAGGGACCAAAAATTATTTCATTACTAGTTAATCTTGACAACGGTAGCTGTAACGCTACCGAAATAAAAAACATTATTGTGGTTTGATTCCCAAAAAAAATGAGAGAAAAAACTTCATATTTATATTATGAGGTGCCTCATTTGTAATTTCTACTTTCCATTTAAATAACATGGAAACAAAAATTGTCTTGTGCTTTGGAACCTCTATGGACATACAATTTTATAATTTGAATTTTTTCATTATATTTTTAAGGTTAATAACAAAAATATTTTTAGATACTATGGAAACTGTAAATGATCCAAAAAACTAAGCAATAATTGTCTTTTCCCAGGGTTTCCCCAAGTTAGAGGAGTATTGCCCTTTAGAGAAATGAACAATCCCAGAGGAACATTTCAAAATCGTTTTGGCCGGTTTCATCTGAACAGTATGCGAAATTTGGGAGCGGGAGATACGTTTTTCCAAAATCCATTCATGTTTTGAGAAACTTTGTTTTTTTTATAGAAATATTTTTGTTTATTTTTAAATTGCATTTTCGTCGATGATCGACTGCGATTTTTTTTCTCTTTGGTTATAGTTTAAAAGATAATTGATCAAGTTTAACAAATCTGGACTGAAGAAATAAACTGTGTTTTTTTATGTATACGTTAAGTTGATATAATAACACGGGGGCTGTTTAATCTCTTATCTTTTAAACTATCGTTTTGTTTCAATTGTTTTGTTGTTTCGTTAATTTGTTTGAAGTTGTTTCGGTGTTTTGTTTCAGTTGATTGTTGACGATTACATCAGATTTTTAAAATTATGACAGAAGACTGGTTGTTAATTTTATTAAATTGTTTATGATTTGTATACAAGTTTCTACCATACGTGTATAAGTCTATAAAAATCGAATAAGTTATGTCGGCTATAAATAAATGTTCGCCGAAAGCGAATGAAGCCATTGCACTAAACGCCATTTAACCAAAAGCCAAGTATTAATGCTATTTGACTTAAATTGACATTACGTTTTTTCTATTGTTCAGCACATGTTTGTTACTAGGTTTGTTCTCGTAGCAAGTTCCTAACTTTGGGGACATATTGAGTCTGCACAGTATCAGAGTTCAGGCTCTGCTGGAACGCTTTTTTGATACTGCGCAGACTCAATATGTCCATAACAGTTCGGAACTTGCTACGGGAACAAACCTACTAGGTATGTAGGTTTTGTCATGACGAAGAACACACTGAATTTCACGCTTTATTAAACCTATGTTACTCTTGTAGGTTTTGATGGCGTGGCCCGGTGGTGAGTGACGCCAGTGCCACGCCACTTCTTGCCTATTTTAAGCGAATTGCGCGTGAAAATGACTAACTCCAAAAAGAAGCAGTCTTGTACTCTCTAAAGAGCTACATAATTCATTTAACTGGAATCTGCTACATTTTATTACTTGTCACGTGGGATAATTTTCCCTCCTTATGGGTTAGTACCCTCCATAGCTAAGGAGCAGATCTAAATATGTAGTTTGCAATGACATCTTTGGTTAAAAATTTAAAAAAACCTACAAACTGCTTATAGAAAGTCTGCTTCTCAGTTGTACCCCTCTAGTTCATAGTTTTGTTCAACATAGAGATACAATTCTGGAAGAATGTCTACCCTGTTGGTGCAAACATGTACTGAACTAATGATGAAACGATTTCTTTAATCTGTGATTCGTTAAAACTTCTTAGTTCTATGGAACTATTGGATAAGTTGAACTAAATATAAATGTTTTCTTGAGCGTAATGATGGGATAATACATATTTTACAGACAGCAAGGACATTTTTTCATGTTTCATTTAGAATTATATTTTAGTTGAACAATGTTTAAATTTCTAGTCGGTAATATTGTGTATGAATATCATTTAAAACAGAGGTATTGGACTTATTTCGTGATATTTATGTAAAGATTGTCTCAAAGATTTGGATGAATGTTTTCTTTTTGTCGCTGTAAAGACTAACCAAAAAATAAGCTACTGTTATTTGACTGTAACATTGTCTATGCTTGAGACGAAATTAAATTCGTATTTTCAATTTAATTGTTTTTCTAGATTTCTTATTCTACTAAACGTTCTGTTCTTCAAAGCAACAGCGACATTTGGTCATTAATCTGTTTCCAAAATCGGTTACGGTTTGCTGTTCCATACGTACCGGTTACCTGAACATTTGTCAACCACTGAGATTCCATACTAGATGGAAGCTTTTTTAATCGATGGTTCAACCAAATACAAGACATTAATGGATTATGTTTAAGGTTAAGTTAATAATATGGGTTTCTTTCAATGATGTAAATATTTATTTGACTCTCCTACATGCACATGTTTCTCATTCCCTGCATATTTGTTTTCCCAAGATGATACAGTCTAAAATAGATTTTGTCTATAGAAATTTGTTTGCAAAAGATTTTCGACGCTATTATTTGGTTAGTACTAATATATGCACAGATCTTGTAACTTATTAGACAGTCATAGTTTTAGTTTAACATGATTAGAAGGTGATAAGTTGTGAGATTACGCGTAGCTCTTGTCATAACACGGGCGCTGTAATGCATGTTGCTTCCATATAGTTACTACAGATAAAGCCAGCAACAGCCAGCTCGGAACCCGTCAGCATGTAAGAGAGATAGAAAGTATTTTTTAACAAAAAAGATTATAAAAAAACCTCCGATCGTCTATCTTCTCTTGAATGTTTACATAGCCTTCGGTGTCTTGAGTTGAGTGTCTTAACAATTTTAGACTGTTCGATATAAAGTCGTTGCTGTCTTGTTTTGGTTATGAGCGAAAGGCTAAGCTGATTTGTACCATACTGTTAATGTTATTAATTTTTTTTTGGTTTTTTTTTGTGATGTGGAAAAAATATTGAAGCAAGTTTTGTTATAAAAATATAAAACCGCTTCAATATTTCTTTCACATTTTCCCTATTGTTACTAATCCTTGTATAGTTTTATTTTTTATGTTTGTGAATAATGTGAAGAAAATACATTATTTTTATTTGATGATTGTTTTATTTCGGAGAAGAAGAGTACCTA
>CAJUYI010000109.1:201451-225324 GCA_910591695.1 Galerucella pusilla
AAAAAAATGGCGACACATTTTATGATGAAAATAAAAAATATGTGATAAAATATGTAACAAAAAATAGAGCTATGTGGGTAAGAACCAAGCAAGAATCGTTTTTAGTAGTAATTTATCCAATATAGTGACGCGAGCGGCGAAGATACAAGGTGGCAAAGTAAAAATTCAAAAAGAAAATATTAAAATCTATAAAATCATCAAGTTTCAAAACTCACGGAAAATGTGGGACAATATTTCAGAATTAAGGTAATTCCAGCTAACCCTTGTCTGGAATAGTTTCATCCTTTTCCAACTAAACAAACCATATAATACAAAGAAACTTTAATAAGGAGTGAAACAATAATATAACTAGTACACTATTCTTGGGACAACCACAATTGATGGTAAATGCATGGTCTATGTTTGTATTGATATATATTTTTGAAAAAGATTGTATACTCTCAAGTGCAGTTTCACAACTTTTTCATACATGATGTAAGGTCAGAGCCGCGCCTACCTTCAAAGGCGCCCATGGGCAAGGAACAAAAATGCGCCCTAACCTCAAAATATATACTCTCTTTTTTGTATAATTCTGTATTCCCTTGTGGTGAAAAATATTAAATAATGACAATAAAGGAAACATTAAGGTATGTTGCAGATATTTTCTCCAAAATCTACAATTATCAAAAAATTCAAACTCCTGCGGCGCCCCAAGGTACTCAGCGACCATGTACGTTGACCATCCTGCCCTTATGAACGGCGCGGGCCTGTGTAAGGGAATAGGTTAGAAAGGTTTGGAGAAATCTTGTTGAAAAATTGCCAGAAGTAATGGATGATGAGATGAATCGAACGGACAGAGACCAGAGTAGACAATCCAACAAAAATATGAGTTGGGTCTCAGCAACAGAGGAATAACTCAGAAGAACGGTAGACATAGCGGGTTGAATTGGACCAAAAAAAGTAGAAATATTTGATAAAAAAATTTGTTAATTTTTTTTTGGAAATTTATATATTGTAATGACTGTTTTGTGCAACCCCCTGCGCAAATTATTAATGCCGATATGTTTGCTCTCGTATTAAATATTCAGGTATATGCATGTACATCTATAGACGTTTTCAATTTCGGGAGGTCGAGTGGTACGGTTGTGAATTTCTTGCTAGGATACCGACGATGTGTTGTTATTAATCTCTCAAAATCTGACAAAGGCATCTTTATTAAAATAGTTGTACAAAAGCAGGTTTGTCATCAAAGCAGTATATTCAAGCCCAAAATAAAAGTGTACCCGAGTTTCTGTAATTAACAATAGGGGCAAATGTTATTGAGAGACGCATGTGGCCGTGTGTGTTCATTGCCTTCTATTTTAAACGCTGTCGCCAGAAGAGCAGATCAATTGGTACAAATTTGCGTCTCGTTATCAATAATCTGGTTTTGAATTCAGCCATACGACGCACTATTAGGTGAAACTAAATACTTTCAACCGGCAACACTGTACTTAACGAAGAGAATTCTCAACTAATATTCGTTTATCTTATCTCTACAAACGTTGATTAATGTGGTAGCTCATGCCATTCATAGATATACTCAACCTGCGAAATATGGATGTGTTTCAAACTGTCGAAAATGCAAGTATCTGAAGATCCTATTGAACGTTCAATAAACGATAAAACGGTTTAAATAAAAGGGCAATGAACACACACACCCACCTGTTTTGATAAAGGGGACTGAGGAAGCAATTCATCTTATTCTTTCAAGCAATGTTGTTCATATTATCATTGTCGTACTTGTGTAAATCGTATGTCGAGCTAAGTCTTTTCGCAATCTGTATAAATCAGCTGGCTTTCATTAGTTATATAAATAATGAGGGCTTCTGCATGATTTTTAATCTGACAGATATAATGGATAACATGGGATTTGAACAGAAAAATTACAATAGATTAGGGGAGATAAGTTTTGGAACGAATAATCAGAAAAGGGAAAAGTATAAGGTAACAGCTTACTGTATTATGGAATAGTTGCAAGGAAATATATATTCAGTGACCTTTCAAAATTGTCAACACATGTCCAACAAATATAAAGGTCCTGAATAACAATATTTTAGATGGAATACTAAAAAGAAAGGCATAGTAAAAAGATGAAAGAAAAAATGTAAAATATAAGTTTTTTAGGAAGAAATGCAGATTGAAATGCATTATAAAAGCTTATTAATAGATACCTACAAGATGTAAAGTACTTCAAAGATGCATAAAAATGGGAGAATCAGCTGAATTATATCGAATTGATTCTATAGATAGATGCAACAAGCCATAGGCCGTTGTGTAAGTGAGGTTATCCATCTTAACTCCGGTAAGAGAGGAAGAGACAGAGGATCAGAGGTTTATCTGTGGTTGTCTGTGTCTTTAGCATGCGCGCCACTAGAGAAAGTCAACCAGAACCTTTGACTTTCTATCTCTCTCTTTTAGGTTGACGGTTTCCGAGCTGGCTTCTTGCCTCTATATGTAGTATCTCTATGGTTCAAGTTCACTTTTTTGGTAAGTTCTAGAACTCCACTCTGACCATCTCAACAGATCATGTCATCGGATTTTTTCGTCAAAAGGATGTAACATCAGCAAAAACGAAGGTTATATTTTCATTAAATAATTCACTTATGAACCACCACATCTTTCTAATCGACGGTTTATATGCTGCACCCTACGTATAGAATAGTTTTAAGCGGCTCTTAACTAAACTTTTTTTCTTTACTTAAGAATTTAGCCAATCGTAACAATACATTACATTCAGCAATAATAATTCAAGCTAGGAAAATCAAGGATGAAATGTATATAAACTCAATTTGGAAAGACGAACCTCATTTAGAGAGCAACCTCTAGAAGGCATATTTATGATAAAAGAAGGAAAAAAATTCAGATAGGTAGAGTGAAAAGCAAATTACAAGGAAAGGCAAAAAACACAATGGAAGGCATGGTTAGCACAAATAGGACATCAAATATTGTTTATTTCAATCAAATAACCCTGTCAATGAAAGCTTCTACAAAGGGTTGTGATTTTATTCGCATTCATAACGAGCCTAAATTGTAATATCGTTGTTGTAAAATGAAAATTTTCAAAAATTATTGACCACAGGCCATCGTAAAACTGATAAACAAATGCCACATGATTTTAAGCAAAGTGTATGGCCTAAATAAGTAATTTATGTCAAATTTGATAATAAATAAGTATGGAGAAAATATAACAGTTTTATATTTGAGCACATACTGTAAGTCAGCAGAAGTTTTTATATCAAAAAATATTCTATCATAACGGAAGTTTAGAAATAAAAGAAACGCAAAAAGGTGTACCTAATAGAGATTGAAGTATTGAATATTTTTATATAAACACAAAACTGACAAATGTATCTAGAGATGTGTATCGGGCCAACTTAATTCAAATCGCTACACTTAGTTAAAAGAAAATGTAGTTACTATATTTCAACTAAAATTTGAACGTTAAGACCTAGGATTCAGTATGCGAAATTCGGGATCGTATTTAAAATCTTCTCTATTGGATTCTCAGTTGAAATAGCTTGTGCACATTTTTCAGTTCCAGTGAAGTCCCATACACTTCCAATCAGCATTCTAGTATTTGATTTGTATAGAAAACATCCCAGAGATAGTTTTTGGGCTCCATTACTGAACACTGTATGCTCGAAGGCGATGATTTGACCAATGTTCCCGTGTTTCGCCTATAATTTTATTTGTAGCAATATACAAAAGTATCCCTGTGTGAAAGGTAAAATATAACGCAATGTAAAAGTTGTACCTTTGCAGTAGCTGGCTGGAAAGTGGAGATTCTCATTTTATGGCAAAAAAGTATATATTACTCGTGTTTCGCTCAGATTACTTAGCCTCGACAGTAAACTTCCGAGCTCGACACATAGCAAGTGTCTGTTTATTTTACTTGGCAACAATATTTATAAAATAAAGTTAACGACGAAAATCGAAAAACCTAACACACTATCTGAATAGATTTTCATATACATTTCGAGCAGTTGAATCAGAAACGAGGGCTCGATTCTTTGTAACCACCTTACAACATATTTCCTAATGATATCTACTGTTCAGATACATCGATTAAGTTAGACTTGTCACTACTCCAATAATAAATTATCTTCGAAATTTTTTTTTTTTTGATAAATATAAACCTGTTTTAAAATGTTTTGCAAACCATTTCAAGAAAACAACAAGTAAATGGTAGATTTGTTAGAACGTAAAATTATAAGTACCGTCAAAAATATAGATTTAGACCGCATCCGCTATTACAAAATTTTAAATAAAAAGTTCAGGCAGTGGTGAATTTACACTAGGCGCAGTTGGGGCTAGTGCCCAGGGCAGCAAAATTTTGGAATTATGAATTTGACTAAAATTTCAGTGATTAGATGGGGCGGAATTTTCTTCAGTACCCAGGGCGGGAATAAGTTTAAATCCGGCCCTGAGTTCAGGGATATCTAAAATTTAATTTTAGTAAAACCTACGTCGCGTGCAAGTTCCGATTGCTTCCACTCTGTTTATTTCAGAGTGCCAAACCATTTAGGATTAGTTTCAAAGCATGGTACACAGTTGAAAGAAACAATACCTTCAGATTTAAACATACACAGGATCATGTGTTGTTAAACTTCCAAAAAAGATGCATCAAAGTTTTTTGTAACAGCTCGTCATCAATAGTTGTGTCATAGGTCAAGTTACTGATTCCGAAATAAGAATGGCAAGAGGTCGAGCGGAATATTGAAAAAATGCAAAATTTTACTTGTTTCACAAACGGTGAAAAATTGCGATATCAGTTTGCTTGTTTTAGACCGGTACAGAATAAGGCTTTCCCCCAGGAATCAAGCTGGATAATTAACGCTACAGTGGACAGGGCTACAGGGGTCGAGAGTGGGTTATCTCCACAAGATTGGGAAGAGAGAAACTGGAGTGTGCGAAAGATGTGAAGTGGAGGATGATGTGGAACATGTGTTTAGACTTTAGATGTTGGAAGAACGAGTAAGTTTTGAAGAAGTTGGAAAATAAACTGGGAGAAGCGGTGTATTGGGAAAACATGGAGATTATGTTGAGGGGCGAGGAGGACTGGATGGAGATAAGTGGCGTAGTAGAGAGCATGATTAGGGAAAAATAAGGACTCGACATGGCATGAGGTAGGAGTGATAGAAGAGAGAAGATGACAGTGTGTGAGAGACCGCCGCCCGACTTGAAGTATGCCAGGGTAGTGATTCTAAGGCGGGAGTAACTTCGAGATTGAGGTGGGTGAACATTCGCGAAACTGTTGCAAATATTGGCTAGCATACATGTTTCTACTGCTATCCCAAAAATGACCTTTTCAAGCCTAAGAAGACCAACTACTTGCAGAACACCTGGAGTGGAAACAGACTAAACGTCTAGGTTCCCATCTGATACAAATTGATGCATTTTTTGTTCGTGTGTTGAATCATTCTAACTATTTTTACGATAGCCACATCTAAACTCTCTTTGGCTTACATGGGTTAATTCCTTCTTTTCGCCTTTTTATCAATTTTTAATCCTCTCTACCATCCCTTTTTGATGAAAAAATGGTACCAAAGGAATGCATCCGTAATTGAATTGTTCTAGTTTCGTGAAAATTAGAATATTGTCAATGTCCACTGTAGCGTCGATTATTCAGCTTGATTCTTGGGGAAAAGCCTATTCTCCTAGTTTTTCACATAAAACTAGATGGTGCCATGAGCTACCGGTCTATGAAGGTTTGGGCATTCAACTTATTTAAACCTTGCTATATTATGTTAAGATTAACACAGAGTCTCACCTTCGGGACCGGTTTGTCGGTCGAATTTACAGACTCCTGTCCGTTCCTATCAATGTTTTTATTAAAAATTGCCATGTCCATACCGGGTGTCCTAATTTATCGTATAAAGGCAATATCTCGCTTATTTGATAAAATAAGTACATTAAAGTACCCTCCTAATGGTTTATGAAAAAATGTGCTTTACATTTGACAGCCCTGTTAACTCTCACTTTTTGGTGGCACCCCCTGTATATTGTCATTGAAAACTGCGCGTCGTTCTATTTGGAATACAACGATATCACATACTTAGTATTTTTTTCAATTAATAAAAACAAAAGCATCAATATTTCATGAAGTATCAATTTCAAGTAAAATACCTCTGATTCAATTCAAAAAACAAACACAGCAAGTGTTCAAAATTATTTCCTGCAGAATCCATGCAAGCTTCAAAACTAAAACCTTTCTTGTGCAGGCCGTCTGAATCATAGCTGATGTAACGCTACGACATGCTTCACGAATGCGTTCTTTAAAATCATCTAAATCATAAAATATTTCAACCTAGAATTGTAATCTTGCATCAGAGCTGAACATGAGAGAATATTTGACAAACTTTTGTTGACGCAAGATTTGGCGAAGTACTATCAGTCACGATTTATATTTTTTAATAAACAGCTGCATTTTGTGTTATTTTGGGAAAGTCAATTTATTTTTATAAAAGATAAAGTTCTCCCTCAATTTGACATTTAAAATTCACGCCAAACTTTAGATGGTTTTCCGGCGTGAGTAAGGTTGGGTACGTCATGCCCGAAAAGTTTCTAAACGCAGATATTTTAATGTTACTGTTGCCATGCAAGTCCTGTTGTTTCTGGTGGTAAAGGTGCGAGGGGTGAGGTACAGTATCAAGTTTAGTGTTGTGCCGGCGGCGACTGGGGTACGTCATACCCGACGTAGTCGGTGTTACATTTTTATGTATTTAATTTTGGTGCTCTATTACATGATCTCACAAGACTTTTCGGTTTCTTTTTTATTTATAATAATTAGAAGACACTATTGTTATTATGTTGATTTACCAAAGTTGGAATTTTGTTAGATTTTTATGCCAAAAGAAGTTAATTGCCTAAATTTAGATACTTACTTTGTTATTTCAATAAAAAAATAATGCTTTTTAACTTAATGTTGGTATTTTATTTATTCATCTTGTTGAATAGGTACTATTATTAATATATCTTAAGCATAAATGCTAATTACACAATCATAGTATCAAAAATTTGGGTATATCGTACCCACCTCATGGCTGGTGTAACAATGTCTCACCTCATTCACGCTGGGTTTTAAAACAGTAGTCACTGCTGACAAAGTAATAGTTACCTATTATTCTAGGTTGAAGTATTTTATGATTTAGAGGATTTTAAAGAATGCATTCGTGAAGCATCTCGTAGCGTTACACCAGCTATAATTCAGACGGGGCCAGCACAACTCTTTTAACACGTCTTGCAGCTTGCATGGATTCTGCAGGAAATAATTTTCAACACTTAGGTACTGTAATTTTTTGTTCGTTTTTTGAATTGCATCCGAGGTATTTTAGTTGAAATTGATACTTTATGAAATATTGATATTTTTGTTATCATTAATTGAAAAAAATAACAAGTATGTGCTATCATTGTATTCCAAATATAATGACACGCAATTTTCAATGACAATATACAGGGGGTGCCAAATGAAAATAAAACGTGAGGGGAAGCTAACCACAGGGCTGTCAAATGTAAAACATTTTTTATAAGTCATTGGGAAGGTACTTTAATGCCATTCAATGCAATTTTTTATTTATCAATTATCTTGTCAAATAAGCGAGATATTGCCTGTATACGATAACTTTGGACACCCGGTATACTTAGTTCTTAGATAAATTGTTATAATTGAAAAATAGGGTTCATAGGATGTTCTATGCATCATTATTTAACGAGTAGGGGAATATCAATACAAACACAAGACCAGTACACATCTAGTGCAGCATATGAATTGCTGCAAAAAGAAATCAACTTATTAATACATTTTCAACAAATTCAAAATTCCATACCTGTCAAAAGGAAAAATATAAATTAATAACGATCCTGACAATAGCAAATTAATTTTTTCTACAGTAAAATTATACAAATCATATTTTATATTTTCATTTCCAATCTCAAGTTTTCTTTTGATACATCTGCTTGGAATTTTGAAAAATACCTTTAGAAATAAATGTATTATTCGGTTCATCAAAAAATTACCAATCAAGAATATATTATGCAAAATAATTACATAAAAGAAGCATCACAGTTCTGCTAGTTTAAATACATACAAGGGGTTATTTTTATTTGTACACATATCAATAATGTCTGAGGAACACAAAGTTTTTTCCTAGTACTATATACATCATGGGTACCCTCATGGACGACTGACGTGCAGAAGAGCATCATGTAATCTATTATAATTCCTCAAATTTTGGTCACACAAATTCATGGTTGTGGGTATTTGTTAAGGACCCACAGAGTTGGCGTGAAGTTATATGCAGATATTGATCCTGTCGAGGCGCAGTTGCACGTTGACAACCTGTTTCAGGGACATCACCGAATTGTTCATATCAATACCAGAATCCAGCAGTTACCATCTGAACATGTGTTAAGCACCGACTCTCCATGATCACTTTATAATTTGAAGAGATGCCACTTATGCCGCAATAAAACAGTGCAATTGACTAATTAATGTTGTTTTGAAAAAAAAAAAAAAAGTGAATTTGGGTTCCTTAGATATTTTTAAAGTGTATATTTAGCACATCAGTTAATGCCTACATCTTTCAAGAACTTGGCTTTATTCAGCTTAAAATTATGATTAGATTCATTGTGCATTGTGAAATATTATTTCTAGATGTAAAACACCCTTACATATATATCATCCAATTTTAAATGCATTCCAAACTGTAATATTAAATTCCTTGTAAACTAGCATACTGTGTCATGTAAAACAATTAGAATAATTTAGAAATCGTACTATTTGAAAAACTTTGAAAACCATCAAACTAACATTTCATTTCTTTTTGTCATAAAAGTAAGTGGACAAAAATGTACTACATTAAAATAACGAGTTTCATGTATTGGGTGAATATCTAATTGTTTTGGTTTCTTACTTTAAGTATGTGTAAAACATATGTGCATCAATTTCTTGGTATAATGTAAAACAGTTTTGGATTATTCTCAAACTAATAATAATATAAATTATTAGAAACATGTTACTGTAGTACATCTTTGTTAGTTTGTAATATTTATGGCTCCACACAATATTTTCCACTTAAGCTATTCAAAGTAAATATATTATAAATATTACTCAGAATACTCTGCTTATTTTGTGCATGACTGAAAATGAATTAAATCAAAATCTAACTATAACATTTTCAGAAAAGCACATCTGGATAAGCACAAAATTATTTTATATCTCAATGCACAATTCCTGAAATTTTGGCATCACAATACTACTCATTATAAGTGGTCCTGCAAATCTATACCACCTATAACACAAAATAATAATAAGTTAAGTACTTAAAAACTGAAAGGACTATGCTTCCAGCATATGGAAAGTTAAAGACCATTCTAATGCGGATATTTTGATACAACTTATTCGTCTTGAAAAATAGAGAACATTTGATAACATTGCGCCAATGTTGTAATTTAATTAATAAACCCACAAAATCAGTTTATTTGTCAGAAATTTTCGATTCGATTACATAATCCAACCATTCAATAGGACATCTCCTGCTGCGGTGAAACAGAGTCGGACTTGTGAATATAGTTATACATACGATGAATACCCGGCTAAGGCCAATAGAAATTTTTTTTCAGCTACACTTCGCGGATAAAAGGTAATGAGGTCCTCAGGCGATGCATGTGGGGGAAGGTGGAGCGGGTAAGAGGGGATACTCTAAGAATTATACATTATCTTTTAGTATCACCCTTTACGTGGGGTTCATTACCTACACACATTTCACAAGCATTTTTGTATTTTCTGTAAGTTCCCTGTGGCATTATTTATTATTCTTTCTCTTATTTTTTGGGAATCAAACCACAATAAAGTTTTTTATTTATTTTCATTTCGATTAAATCTTTTCTGCATCCCTATCCTATTTTTTTCAAGAGTTACCGATGCCAACAGCTGCACTACAAAATACTACAAAGAAAAAACAACATATAAAAATTAACTCAGAAAATTAGGTCGGTTCAATCCTGTCTGGTTTTATTTATTCATTTCTTATCCCTTTACTTGGTGGAATCTGTAATACAGATTTGTTTACGTATTTTCTCTCTGTCTTACTCATACAATCTCCGTAAGCGATTTTAAAAATAATATCAATAATTGTGAGTTAATTATAAAAGTCACAACATTGGCGCAATGTTATCAAATGTTCAATTTTTCAAGACGAATAAGTTGGACAAGTTGGTATCAAAATATCCGCATTTGAGTGGTCTTTTATTTTCCATAAGATGGAAGCATAGTACTTTACACCAAGTTAGACAAACTAAGATATCGAATGTACTGGATGTTCTGAAATAAACCAATAGATCATAAGAAATAGTCTCCAGATTGGCTGGCTTATTGCTGAAAGAGGGAACTTGTCGGGACATTATGTAATACAACTGTTGTTTCTTCTTGTATCAATAGTTGAAATAAGATATATTTGTTTTAACTACAAATAAAATTATGGAAATTTGGATTTATATTTTCCCAAATAAATGATGTGACACATTGTATCTCTAGGGTTTCCGTCAGAATGTTATAATCAAAGTACTTATTGATATTTTTTCAACTAAATTACGTGTGATAATTAACCCCTATAAAGTTAGCAGAGCCACTTGCAAATAAATCGATGAAACCTATTCCAATAATTGTCGAGAATTTGTCGTGAACGTAAAAAATTTGTCGCGCTCTTAGTTTTTTTTTATATGGGGTGGCTCTGCTAACTTAATATTAAGTTAGCAGTGCCACCCATAAATAAATATCAAAAAGCATCAAAATTGTTACAAATAATTGTCGAAATCCATCTGAGGTGAAAAAAACGCAAAAAATGTATTCCTTATAGCATATATATACCTTTCTCATGGAAATTCCTGGTTTTTTGAAGAAATTTCGTATTTTTGGCAACAGCACATAAGTATAATGACATGTTACGTGTTCTCCATATCATTATAGACGAATATAATAGTATATTATTAAACGAGCAATTTATGATAGCCATTATTCACGCTGGGTGACGTTTGCGCAAGCCACCCGAGGGAATATTGGCCATAAATTGCGAGTAGAATACTATACTTTGTCCACGACCCTTGATTTCTTTATTAAATAAAAGTCAACTAACCTCCAGTTCATGAAGTTATAATATGTAGATTTCCGATTTTTCTGGCAGCAGTCCTATAGTCGTTAATTTCGCCGCTTTTTTTTATTTCAGTTTGTGTACAAGAACGTTAATTTCCACTATTGGAATTCAATGAATTCATCTTTGCAGTAATATAGCAAGTTCGTAACAATTTGGTATTACTAACGTCAAAATTAAATAATTTGACATATAGAGATGGGCAATACTGTGTAAAGTATCAATACAACGTACCGTTATAAATATATTGTTTTGAAATATTTAATATTAGAAAATATCGTTATGAAAAGTATCAATACTAAAGATTTCGATATTTTATCGATACGATATATTTCAGAAACAAATTTCCTGAACAAAATACACAGATTTAAAAGTTTATTTTATATTGTACCCCCATCTCTAGTCGTGAATTATGAACCATAATACACTCCAGTGTATATGAACCATAATTCACTCTAGTAGATATATGGGTACCATATACCTTTCGTTAGGAGGTAAAATATCGACTTATTATTAGGTGGTCGTGGACAATTTTTTTTAAGCAAGTTCCTATTTTCCAGAAGCAAAAAAATTATGTTTCAAAGCAGAATTATAGAACACACTTATGTAACTTTGTTGATTTATTATTTTTTCAATAAGAATTTATCTGAATATCGGAATATTTCTTTCATTACCTCACACGGTGCGTATATAGGAGAAAACCCTCGAGAAAACCCCACGACAAACACGTTTTGGTCATTTGACAATTGTTCAGATAAATTTTTATTGAAAAAATAATAAATCAACAAAGTTACATAAGTGTACTGCATAAGTGTTCTATCATTCTGCTTTGAAACATAATTTTTTTGCTTCTGGAAAATAGGAAGTAACTTAAAAAAATTTATATTCGTCAATAATAATATGGAGAACACGTAAAATGTCATTATACCTTTGCGCTGTTGCCAAAAATACGAAATTTCTTCAAAAACCAGGAATTTCCAATAAAAAGGTATATATATGCTAGAAGGAATAGATTTTTTGCGTTTTTTTCACGTCAGATGGATTTCGACAATTACTCGACAATTATTCGTAACAATTTTGATGCTTTTTGATATTTATTTATGGGTGGCACTGCTAATTTAATATTAAGTTAGCAGAGCCACCCCCTATAAAAAAAAAACTAAGAGCGCGACAAATTTTTTACGTTCACGACAAATTCTCGACAATTATTGGAATAGGTTTCATCGATTTATTTGCAAGTGGCTCTGCTAACTTTATAGGGGTTGATAATTATAAAATAACCTAATATACATTTAAGTATAAGTGTATGACCATTTCTTTGGCATGCTCTGTAGCCTAAATGGCTTCATGAATATCAACATATAATTGTGGGAGTGACACAAGGTATAGAATTTCAATATGAACATTGGGAAAAACAATTCTTCCAAATTATTATTTCATATTATAGGTGTTTTAGAATACATAGACCCCTTTGAATATAAAATGTCAAAAATTACAGCCAATCTACTCATTGATAAAATATGAATGATTGACCATTTTGATAAATTTTAATAAACAATAAACCAGTAATATTTCAATAAATACTAAACAATATTTACTTTTACACTTAACAGTATTCAAAATATTTTTAAAGTGCCAAAAAAATGTCACATTACCATGACAAGTTCTATGTAGTGCAGTCAGAAGTATTAAATAAATAACATATACATTTGCTACGTAGATTGTTCACAGAGAACTTATAATTTTATTATTACACTGTAAATCAACTTTAAACTTTATCAACTTAGTAAGAATAATCTGACTATCAAAAACCAGGTATATAAAATAATATTAATAATAAAAGAGCCTTACATTACCTTAAGCTTGGTACATAAATATTAACAATCTCCTCAATAATCCTCATTTGGTTCGAAAATCTCCACTGGTTGTAAATTAAAATTATTAAGAATCCAAAAAATGTTGAAGTTTTATTTTGAGATACTTTCACCCAAAAACCGTCTATTTAGGATGTTGACAGTTTATATGTAGATGTATTCATGTCTGGTGGTCTAAAAATGTTCCACTCAGCTTCATGAAGATTCACACAGAGGCCCATATATGAGCCATTTATTGGAGCCTCTGTAAATTAACAATGGCATTTAAATAGTGCTTTAAATAGAACACAAAAACAATAACCAAGTAAACGTTAGTGTACATATTCACCAAAAAAGATCACAAATATTGGGTTCAGAAATAATACTAAGTAGTTATATTCAACACCAACAATCCTGGAGACTGAACAAACTGCCACAATTTATAATTTATAGCGAAGGACATTCAGCAAAAAAAAAATCTATATTTGTCATTGGACAGTTTTCACATTAATTTTAAACAGTAACATTTTTATATATAAAAAATACAAAATTTCATAAACATAGAAAAAAATGTTAAATTTTTAGGTAACTACTTCAATTAGTCTAGATTATATATTTCTGTCTGATGAACAACCCTTTTCATAGAACAGAATATGAAACAGAAAATCATATTTCCTTTTGAAGGCAACATTTATGAAAAAACTTGATACGAAAGACTCCTTAATACTTAAAGTATAGGATTTATATATCACTCCTTACTGATAATAATGACCAAAAATTGACTAATAAATGGTCATTTTTCAGTTGATTGAAAAATATTTTGATATCTACCTTTTGGAAAAAAATATTTACCTTGACATTTTGCTGGTTTTACAAAATATAAAAATATACCAGAAGCGAAATATTCCTTTCAAGGGAAAAAGATGATTTTCATTCTCTAACACAACCTTTTCCTAAATTTGCAAGAGAATTACAGTTAAACTGTGTTTTAACTAATAGTAGAGTTCAAGTTGACTGAAATAAATTTAAGAGCAACTTTCTTACATGCCACTTAGGAAAATGGAACTTAGTTACTTATAGTAAAAATTTCTTTAAAACAAAAATATGTAAAACACACTTTACTAATTGGCACATATTCAGTATCAAAACTCTTATAACTTTAAAACAAAAAGTATGTTTTAACTATACAATAATATGCTCTACACCTACACTATGTAGATATAACATATAAGATATAATACAGAAGAAGGTGTACTTACTTGTTAGAGTTAACTTGTCGAATATGGGTAAAGACATTAATCACGTCTCTAACCCTCCTAGGCGCTTCTTCAATTTTAGAAGCTAGACAGACACAAGCCATTGCAGTGTGTTCTACAGGATGTCGTACTAAACTCTTGGAATAGTAAAATCGTTGCAGGAGAACCTGAGCCGTAGCCATTGCTACCTAAAAAACATCGGCCACTATTATTAGTAAAGTTACGAATTAATATTTGGTCACTGCGAATAACACATCCTTCATCTATTTTATATTAATACCCTTTATACAGAGTGACCATAATTAGTAATATATAAAATGAAACAGAATGTTGCAGCTACTTGAACTTTATGTTTTATTTTTTCTTTAATATTAGGACAATTTGCATTCTTCATATGAATTCCTCAGTTTTATAATTTAGTTATCCATTATTGCATCATTTAATCACTATGAATTGGGTACAAGTTATCTAAAAGTGTATTCAAACATTTCAATAACAATAGAGAAGGGCACATTCTTCACAGTTAATTAGCATTTTACTGTAATGCTATGAAAATAACGGGAAGCTTAAGTGAACAATATCCTCGTTAGATCCAACTTCTTACAGAAAAGCTACTTACTTTATGGGATATTAAAACTAGCTCACCTGTGGCAATTTCAGCAAAATTCCCGCTGTCTGAATTAATTCGCATCCATAAATTCTTAAATCTGTTTCTGTATCCATACCAAGCCCATCCAATTGAGATGGAGTTGGGGAAAGTTTATCCTCAGGAAGTAATTGATTTTTCAACGTAATTAACACATTACCGTATGGTTTCGAATTACTTTTAGCATTATTAGATACAGAATCACTTTTAGTTGACCCCATTTTTAAGATAGTAAAGAAATGTACATCAAATGTTTGTATGGTGACTCAACACCCAAAACACAAAATGTCGACTACAAACGTACATGAAACGTACCATGAAGACTCGTATGGACTCGTACAAGCTTGTTGGAAACTGACAGGTTGACAGACACGAGCGGATATGAGGACATGAGGTTTTTCAAAACTACCACACGTCCATAGCTGCCAACCAAATGTAGTGACAATACCACCATATATTGCTATTATATTCACATTCAACTATAAACCATAGCTTATTTTGATTAGTATGTATTAAATATTAGCTGTTCAAACCATTATTGACATTCTTAACAACATACTCCATAGCCAAGATTTCATCTGAATGTACATCACTTTTGTTGGCACAACTGCATACTAATAGCCGGAAGCAGCTACCATTTCTAAATGTGTGAGCAACCATAGATCTAGCTCTTAGCTCTTCCTCTTTTCCAGGATTCGATGCCTTTTTCTTACAGGACACTAAAACGCTTCAAATAAGTCAATATTAATGATTGTTCAATATCGGAAATTCCTCATTATTCAATTTTATCAATACCAAATGTATGCGATTCAATACAAATGTGGTGCTGATTTTCAACTTGAATACCGTCCACGTATAGAAAAAAAGAAGATTTATTATAAAACAGAAGATTAGTAGTACCTAACCTTATCAAAATAAAAATGTCAAATTTGTAAGTTTTTTTTTTGTTGGATAATGCAAACTATTAATAATTACCAATGTCGAAAATTCTAAAAATAAATTTGATTTTCGTCTGAAATGAATACAGCGCTCCATGCTGCCAAAGCACTTAGTCGTTCGTTACGTTCTGTTGAAAGAAGATTTAATAGACTTTTTTGGAGAGTTATTTTCTAGTATACTGGAATATATTAAAGACACAGTGGAGCATTTAATTTTAGCCGGTTCAATTTACATACTAACATGCATATTTTTGTATTGGTGTATCAAAATCTGGGGATTTTTAAACTTCAACCGAGAACCAAGAAATTCAAAGCGAATACTATTTGTAATAGCTCACCCTGATGATGAATGTATGTTTTTTGGCCCAACCATCCTGTACTTTACTAGAAAAGAAGACTGCACTGTTTATATATTATGCTTATCTACTGGTTGGTATATGCAATATATTGTTATTTCATATTTATTGTACAACTACAATAGGTTGTTTAATATCAGTGGAATCAAATGAAAATCAGACCATTTGATAATAAACATTCTTGTGTAATAGAAATTGGATTTCATCTTAAAATAATAATTAAGTTAATTTTAATATACATCTACTTCTAGGTAGAAATTATGGAATGGGTACAATAAGAAAACAAGAACTTTACAAATCATGTGATGAGTTAGGAATACCTTCGCAGAATATTTTTATTCACAACCACACACTTCTTCCTGATGCTATGGATGTTCGATGGCCCACAGATGTGATATCAGAAATTGTCTTAAACTACGTAGAAGCATTTAGTATAACAACTTTAGTTACATTTGATAGATATGGGGTGTCTCTTCATAATAATCATTGTAGCATATACTACGCAGTTGCAAATCTCATTTTAGACCAAAAGTTACCTAGGGGTATGTACAATCTAGAGCACAATTCATTTTTTAACCCAGTGAATGTCACTCCAGTATATTTATTTTTAGGCTGCGGAGTTTATGTACTTGATAGTACGAATGTTATTAGGAAATATTGGTTGTTTATGGATATTCCAATATCTTTTATATTTTCTAGATTTAGGTAAGTTCTGTTATTAGTTAACACTGTATTTGTGTAGATAACTGTATCTAATTTCAGGTTTATGGTTAATGTAACAGATAGATCACTAATACATAAAGCAATGAAAAAGCATGCATCTCAAATAAAGTGGTTTCGATGCTTATACATGTACTTCAGCAGATATATGTTAATTAATACTTTACAACAAATGAACTTGGTTGACATAGAGCTAGATTTGGATATAGAAGATTAAACTTTTGTAATAAGTAGTATCAACATTTCATTACTACTTAATAGCTTGAAATAAAGAATATATTCTAAATTAAAATACCTGATATCTGAAGTAAGAAAAGTTACAATAAAATACATCTATATTATTTTGAAAAAACATTAAATGTGATGTAATGGTTATCTTTGATACTCAAAATTTAAAATTTTGTGCCAAAATATTCAGTTCTTCATGTATCCAATTATTTGATTTAATACAATTTTTCTTTTATCTTTCTTATGCATAATTATTGAAAATAATTGTTATCCTTAAAATACCTTCATTCTATACCTATACAATACATCATGGTTTTAAATATTTTAATATTCTGTACTCTTCCTGTCTAGTACGTTACTTTTACCACTGAGATATTGTTTTCAATAAAAAAATAACTAAAAACTAAAATTTCTTTGTTGTCTTTGCGTTTCTTATGCTTTGTACAATTGCAATTAAAATTACCCATCGGGAGCTTAAATATTAACGGAAATCTACAATGTACTGTGTTGAAAAATTATAAATTAAACTTACCTTCAGTCTGTTGCTTGCTCTATCTTCATTAAATTTTATACATCACTCTATAAGCATTTCGATATTGAAAACTGTATAAATGTATCTTATTGATTTAATAGCGCTTATACACTTTAAAAACTGCCAATCTATGAAATAGTTATTTGAAAAAATGTATTGCCCATTTTTGTATAAATAAAATTTAATTAGTTATTGTAAAAAGAGGTAGGTACATTTTTGTAGGTCAAATTATAACAAAACCTCTTTCAAGCCATATCAAAATTGTATAATTAAAGTGTGTTCAATTTATATCTGTGTTTTTGTGACCAAATTTCAGATAGTATTGTACACTTATGTAAAAAAAGGGTACATGTATTAGAAAGTCTCGTTATCGTCATCCTATTTACGCGAAACAGGTTGGAGTTCCAGGTTATCAAATATCATAGGTTGTCGAAATAGAACAAACTCACCAATTTTCTAGTACATGCTTTGGGGATGGCACTGAACAAATATCTTCCATTGTACCAACTCTGCTTCTTCTTTCACCTCAATTTCTCTTTTTTCTGGTATGTCTTCCATAGCATTATTATATCTTGTCAAAATAGAGCCTAGTTGAATTTCGTATGATATAAGAAAAGGAGTATGGAAATAAAATTATCATAATTTGTTTATTTGTTGAAACTTAAATTATATTTTACAGTTTTATCACTTAGACAATGTTTTATTATTTTATCTACATCATTTATTAATAATTTACATTATCTAATATGGTCATTTTTGCTAATGATCAATTATTGTTCACAAATACTGATTTTTTTTGTTATAGGGTTCATATTTAATTATTCGACAGAAAAGATATTTATAAAAATGGTCTTCTATTAACACTCTCTAACTAAAAAATAAAACCTGGTAATACCAATTAGAGTATGCATGTTTTCAGCTCTGCAATATGTGACTAGCTGCTCCAGTTTTTAGACCGGGAGTGGAGTTGGTGAGTCAATTAGCAGATATACAGAGGCTATAATGATTTCCGTCCAGTTTTCTACTATTTGTATTTTCAGCCTTCAAGACTACTTGGTCCCTAATGCCGGCCATACACGCTACAGTCTACCTGCACAGGTAGGTTCACTGGACGTGTCTCTGGTGTACCGTACAGGTTAAAACTCCACAGGTCTATTCTCACACACGCTCCGGTCTACCTGTGCAGAAAACCTATCCGGTAGACCATAGCGTTAGCGTGTATGGCCGACAAAGATTTTCAAATTATTGGATGCGCACTGGTAGATCCAATTAATTTAATTTCATGTTTTACCTAGATTTTATTTTTTATTTACGAAAGTTCCACTTCTAGGACTGATAACATTGGTCTAATGATTAAGTTTATTGCATAAATTTAACTAAAATAATACATTTTAAATATCTTGACCTTTTCAATAATATTTTTTATTTGCTTTGAATCGAAGTATGTTATAAAAAAGTCCCAGTATTGAAAAAAAATATATATAAAAAGTGCGGAAAGCAAGCGCAGCCTACGACCTTGAAACAACACCGTTATTTCCCTAGTATTTGTCCCCACGACAAAACAGACGAAAATTATGGTTTGAAAAAGCAAAGAATCAAAAGAAGTTGACCAAAACCAGGAACATTTGCTGTTATGCATATTTATTGATAAATTGAACGATAATAAGTGATTATTTATTACTAACCGTTTTGTTGAATATTCCTGAATTCTGCTTGCAAAGAATGTAAATTTGATATGTAAAACTAGTCCTTTATGCTCAAATCACTTTAGGTAGATTTTCTTCACTATCCTTAAAAAAATCCTTGCTCCATTTCTTCCAAATATAAACACAACAAAAAATAATCAAAAATCAAATTAACTAACACATTACACCTGTATTGAAGTAAGGCATCCTTTTTATCTATGCATTACACAACCTCAAAATCAAAGTTATATCAGCTGTCTGTGGCTCTTCTTCGTTGAATGTTTTGGCCATAGACAAAATTATATCATATTTCTCTATGGTTTTGGCCATAGAGAAATAATATTTTGGCCTCGGCCGTAGCAGCAGTTGGCTACCCACTAACAAATACTACCAAATTATCTAAATTCCAGACCTTATGACGTCACTTGCCACAAGATCAAAAGAGTGTTCAAATTATTACCCTGTATATTATTTTATTAAACGTTGTGACATTTATATTCGAAACAAAGCTGCACAACTGTAAAACATTATCAGTAAACTTTAAAATAAACATTAATCAAAAGAAAACTATCAAAACTTTTATATCTCTGGAATAATGTACGGTTTTTATCGAAATTTCAGTCTCAGAAGTGGATACTTATTAAAATAAAATAAAACTAAATATCAATCATGGTCCATGGATGAGCCTTTAATAAGACGTTTTTTGATAAAGGGAGTGGTTACCGTACAATCTAGACTTGCTGATCGTTTTTTTCTCATTTGTGCTGCTAATAGTTCTATTTCCCAATTGTGGCTGGAGTTTTCGTATTCTGTCGAATCGCAATCAGTTTCTTCGGGTTCGGATGCTTCTTCAGCTGTATCTGTATCTAAAACAATAACATCAATGAATCCCAGATTAACTTAGTCATCGTTTTATGCAACACACAATACTTTAGGTTATTTGTTACGCTTTATTGTTATGCAACACAATTAGCAATGAAGCGTGAATTCGTATGGCTGCCTATTCTTTTTTGTAATACCTGTAGTAGATTCAACATCCAAAACTACATCTTGTAGGGGCAACGAAGAAGAAGAAGACCAAGCATGAATTGGACGGGGCAGTTCTTCTAATTCTTCTTGTTCGTCGTAAGATGGGTCTTCCCATGATTGCTTTTCTTTACTAATTACGGTATCTAATGAATCCTGTAACCAAATAAATATTAATTAACAAATTTTCAGTGGTATGTCAGTGAACTACTCCATTAAAAATTGGGGAATAGCCTAAATTTTGTTAAAAATGATGTTTCGTAGTGGGGGGCGAGGTTTGTTAGTTCAGTTAGTGGCTGTGAAGCGCCATGTGCTACAGGTTGCGTACAAATATTGTTCCAGTGCCTTATATATAAAACCTCATTTTATTCATCTATGAAGTTTAAATACGGCTTATGCTGATCAGAGAAAAAGTCTCTAAGGGCGACCAACACGGGTTTAAGCTTTTGCAATCGATTTTGGACCTTCTCCTTCTTATCACTCCGAATTAAATCTCATTGAATTAGTTTAGAGATTAATTAAATTGGTGACTGAATACCTATTGCCACGAGTTTTGTAGAAACTTTTCAACAAAACTGTGGAAATCGAGAAATTTTAACCTGAACCTAACATAAATGCATATTTATCTAAAATTGTAAATAGTTTAGGTAGACTACTCCCATACTACTCCGTATCACGTAAGAAGGACTCACGTGAAGTTGCAGTCGTATACTTTATTTCAAATCCAGCGTAATATTGTAAAATTGACATTCGACATGGATAAACAAGACCGATTTTGGTTTCTGCCATAGACAAATATTTCTCTATGGTTTCTGCGCAAGACAGTTGGCAAACTTCACGTGGCATGTTATGTTAAGCGGAGTACAGTCGCCATTAGTTATAAAAATTATTACCTAGTAATTGATATCAATAGGCACAAGAGCGTGGTTGAGTCCTACGATCGTTTTAATCTTAAGACAGTGTCCGCCTCTTTTACCTTCTCTCAATCTCTCACCATTCAAGTGTCACGATTAGTTTTTCGACTAATAATAACTTATTGTGTATTTTTTTATACAATAATACTTACACTAGGTGTGAAAGAATCTTCGTAAGTTTTTTTCAACTCGGAGATATGTACTTTGAGTTGCGAGATGATTTCGTCTTTTGTTCTCACTTCCTCTTCTAATCTTTCAAATTTTTGTTGGTATTTTATTTGGACATCTTGAAGATGGGCACTCATCACTTGCTTTATAGCCATGAGAATATCTGCGAAATATTGCTGTTCTTCTAAGGAACCTATGAACAGTATATAAAAGTCACATTAAAAGGCTACAATATATAGATTTGTTCCAACAAGTGAGTTTGGAACTGGACGGAGTTTGCGTAGATTGAAAGTTGCGTTTCAACACGTCGAAAATTAGTTCTAAAATAATCCGTGAATCGTTCCAGCAAATAAAAGAATGATAGTTAATTCCGTGTTTCAGTATCAGTTCTATTCAGCGCATGCGTAGAAAGGTCCCAAACGTCTGGAGACGGACAGAGAAGCAGTCCCGAACTAGGGTTTGCTAACGCCTGCGCATGAAATAATTCCCACCTTGTTGGAACAAACCTAAAATATGTTTTCGATGATATTAGGGATTAAATCACCGATTCTACTAGACTGTATGATACACATTTTACTTTTTCTTAAGATTTAAATCAATCATATTAACCTTTAAAAGGTTTAACTTGATTATTTTCTGTATTTGGCACAATCTGGTTCCCGCATTTTTCCAGATTCATCTGTTTATCCTCTTGCGGTAAATCTAAGCCGTTATCTAACGGTGGACTAATCAGAGGAAATACATTTTGTGTGTCTCCTGTAAGAGTGGCACTATTTGGTGGACTTTGTAAGGTGTCCCTGTTGAATGTTACGCTTTTTGATAATTTGCTATGTCGTGCTGCGTAACCTTCGATCGTAGGAGCTCTCATTAATCTGAAACAAAAGAGTTTGCATCTAAATGATATGAAACGAAAATAATATATTCAAGCGTTGAGTGACATTCAACGATTCAAGTTCTTAATCCAGTTAGTGCTGGGACTCTGCACACTATAGAACTCTACCGGTCTCTTTCTATGGTAGATAACTATTATTCCAGTCGACAGCTGTCAAAAATCTCACTGCCTACTCTGTCGACAACTCTTCTTTTATTTCTGACATTTCCATCGGTTTGAAGTTTTTATGTAAACATTTCATAGTTCTTATTGTAGCTATACTACATTTTTTGTGATAATATAATTTTTCGACGTGGGTTATCATGGAAAACGATTATATAAAAAACGATAAATATCACTTTTGTCGATAAGTCGTGTAGAATAGAGTCATAGTAGAATTCTATCATGTGCAGAGTCCCAGCACTGATCTGAAAGGTTATTTCTATGGTTCATGTATACCAATCGACAAGTTGACACTAATGACAGTTGCCTTGAGGATAAACAACTAATATGGATATATTTTAGATTTCTAATTTGGTTATTTTTCATTAATTTATTAATCCATTTTATTATAAACAGTCATATATAGCTTTTAAGATACCTAAATAATTAAAACAACTCAATATCAAATAACTATTATTAAGGACCAACTCAATATCAAATAACTATTATTAAGGACCACGTGTTGTAGAAAACGCTTGTTTATCACTATCAGATGACCTAAAGTGGTGCTGCTCTTTTACAACTACAGCATTAGTTACATTCACAAGTGGCGCTGTGATTTGTGTTGTGTTTAGTTAAGTAGAGCAGTATTTTATTTGAAAACGTTCAAGCCCACGATGCGCATTCGTCGTGCGGACAAACTGTCCAGGAGCAGTCAGTTGCTGTGAGAAATTCAGCTAGTAAACATCTATATACAGTCTATTCATAAAATAATGGAGTTTGATAATGGAAGTTAACAAATCATATAAAGCACTAAAGGCAAATAACAAAAAGAACATAGTTAACTAACCGTTTAAACTCTGTCGAATCCATTTTTTCCGGCATAGCGGCTTCTTTGACTTCTTTTTCTTTCGTATCATCTGAAAGTTTCTTCAATATAGATTTTAAGTTCTTCCTTTCGAGAGTTTCATTGGATTCGTTAGAAGAATGAAGAGGACTAGCGGTTAAAGGTGTTGTTAAAAATTGTGTATCAGTTCTGTGTTGTTCATGGTGTACACTGGAACCTTCAGAGTGAGACCTAGTAAATATTCAAAGCTGTTTACAAAGCAGAGCAAAACGGTTGAATAAAAATAAGCACGATTGATTTTAAATTCTACTACCCACAAAACAGTTTAACCTATAGAAGTGAAAGTCCAATAGAATTAACTGGAATGAAAAAATGAGGTGTCAAACCCATCCACCTGAAGCGCTAGTTGCAATTAAGTTGTCGAAATAGGCAAGGCAGCCGAGGCCGAAAAACAGAAGGAAGAAGAAATTCAGCGATCGCAGTGGATGGGTTCAGAACTATTT
>CAJUYI010000109.1:245324-272834 GCA_910591695.1 Galerucella pusilla
AATGAATGATTTATTACTCCTTGTCCTTTCTATATAGACTATAAATGTCTTCAACACCATGGTGTATATACAATTTTTTCTACTACTAGTCAAATTTAAGACAAAAATTAAAAATAATTCACAAACGCACTACGAGAAGCGTTTACTCCGTCGTCTGACTGACAAGTACACTGTCAGTTTTCGATATATTATGAACGTACTCGTTATGTCATCAGTCATTTTTGGTTGAGCGCGAATTTTAAACTAATGGCATGTTCAACGTAGAGATACTACATATAGAGGCACCAAGCCATAGTGGCTCTGTAAGTGGGAGTTCCCGATTAAAGGTTTTTCTGTCTTTGTTTGTGTATATATAGCAAACACAAAATAATGTTGCACAAGTTTTTGTTGAACTACTATCCCTGAATACTCAAAATATTCGAATTTGTCCATTATTGATCTAGGTCAATAATAGAAAATTATTAATCACTAATAGAGAAATTCAAGTTTGACCAAAATCGATGAAACATACGTGTGTCGACATTTCCCTTTGATCTGCATATGCCTAATCAAAGTAAAAAGTCGGTACACGTGTTTGCCGCATTTGCATTTTCACCTTTCATTTTCGAACTAAAGGTGTGAATAGTCCAGGAGCCATATACATTCTACAGTTTAATGCTTAGAATATAGAACAGACAGGAAGGAGCATTTACCAAATAAGTTTGCTTCCAAAAATACGAGGTTGCAAATGGCGGAATAGTCGGTTCCGTTTTGACAGTGGCGTACTGTTTGTATATGTATAGGGTATGGGATATGTAAAATTTTAAAATTGTAGCTTATTGAAATGTATTAAATATGTTATGTTTTACTTGAAGTTCAAAAATTGCTGTTATTTTATATTTTTTGTGGTCTTGGTATAACCACAAGCTGCACAACTAACCATTATATGTCTTTACACCTTGAGCACCAAAAAAACTACTTGAAAAATCTACGTCAGTCAACTTCACATACAAGTCATAATTAAGGTGTTGCAAATGGCGACTTCCGTCGCATTTTCTTATACAGCTAATGAATGACAAAACTCCTTCCTGTCTGTTCTATATTCTAAGGTTTAAAGTTTATAGTATGACCTTGAACAAAAAAATGAGGTTTCAAACCCATCCGCTTAAAGCGCTATTTGCAATCGAGTTGACTGACTGACTCAGTATGATCTATAGAAGTGGAAGTCCAGTGTCAAGGTATGAAAGAAGAATTTCAGCGATCGCAGTGGATGAGTTCTGAACTATTCCATAGTGGAATCGAATCTGTAGCTTCTGTTTCACATAAGAAGAAGCCACTTGAAGTTTGCCAACCGAGCTGCGCAGAAATCAGACTGCAGACTCATATAAATTATTACTTGGCATAATTCATTCATTTCTGAAGTAATGTACACTTTTCCATATATTTTATAACAATGAATGCCATTAGTAATATATTGGATTACTATACTCTCTTATTTGAGTTACCGATGATTTTTTGAAGGAATTTGGATTCCATGACTCCGTTTTTAAGAATCTGTCGGCCTTCACTGAAACTTTTCTTTCAACACCATCAAGTTTTTCAGGAGGCATGGCTTTCGATGAAATTTAACATAAAACACTCGCAGATAAATTAGTTAAACGTTCTAAAACGTTTAAAAATATTCAACAGTACACGATTGCATCCAACAAAAACCCACAAAGCTTACAACTTCAAATGTCAATAATAAAGTTGCTGTCGGCATGAAACATCCTTTGTAACGCCAATGGCATGAAACGGTAGTTAGACCGATTTTGATTTCTGCGCAGCTCGGTTGGCAAACTTCAAGTGGCTTCTTGTTATGTGAAACGGAGTTTATTTGCTATAGAGATATTTTTGTTTGTTTATTTTAATGTTCGATTTCACTCACTAAAGTTAGGTAATAGCTAAAACGGATTTAGGAGCAACAAAATTAATGTTAACAAGTCCCCCCGTTTAAAACTGATAAATCGGAGCGACTAGATTAATCTTTCTGCAGCCCATATCTCATTCCCTTTTCGGTGAAATTGTATTTGTTACAGTTTCAAACTGATTTATTTGTTTCGTTACCGGAACGTGAAAAATTTAAACTCTCTTCAACGCCAGAATGTTTCCATAGATAAGCAGCGACGACATACCGTTATATATACAACTGTAAACTTTTTGTTATATCCAAACGTTTTGTGTGAAGTGGTTTATAAATTGGTATAAATCTGCCAATATATTATCAGTGACATTTTACGTGAACATTTTTGGCCGAACCAAATAAGGTCGATATTCTTTTGAGAGAGCACTGAAAAGTTTTAAATGATATAAAGGAAGAAGAGTTTGTGTGAGCTACAGATATTCGTATTATTTTTACGAACTCAGTAATTCAGAAGCCGGTCCTGTCGCAAACTATGAATGCGACCTTTCTAGAAAGGTTCTCGAACAGGTAATGTTCGAGACTGTTCTCAAACAGCGTAGAAGGCGGTGAATTCAAGAAAGCTCTAGAGATTCGGGGGACTATATATACGCGAGTTTTCGAGTGAGTCGAGGAGTTGTTCAGTATACAGTGAATCGGTAAACAGTTTCAGTATACAGTGAGTGAACAGAAAGTGAATATAGTGTTGAAGATAAATTAGGACAATTATTATACCGAGTGTAGATAAATTAATAGACATTAAGTAGTGTGTATATAAATTAAGTTTATTATAGTGTGTAAGTGTTTCTTTAATAAATCAGTAGTGATTAGCCATAGTGATTATATAATTTTATCCCACGGTAAAAACAGTTCAAATAAATAATAAAAAAACATTACATTATCTTCAGATGTTTAATAATTATTCTTGATTGCATTTCTAGACGTCCAAATTTTGTGATCGATTAGGGGCGTCCATTAATTACGTGAAGCGGTTTTAAGAATTTTTCGACCCCTTCCCCTTGGTGAGATATAGACTTTCCTCAACTCAGTCCCCCCTTACCTAATCTCACGCGAGATTCTTCAAAACTTCTATTTGGACTGTAAACGTGTTGGATTATTGAGAAAAAAAAACTTGTTCTATTACTTTTATTAAAGACTAGTATTTGTGAATATTAACGTAATTTCCTTTTCACGCAATTTTACATTATTTTCTGCGAGAAAAATATTTGCCAAGGCCCATTTCCCCCCTAAGTGAGATTTGGAAAGATTTATCTTGATCCCCTCCCCCACTAGAACACTTCGCGTAATTAATGCACGCCTCCTTATCCCTTTTATTCGAAAGAATATGGGAAAAATTTAAAAACCAGTATTTCATTAACTACATCATCAAAACTCACCCTTGTTATATATAATAATCTATTAACAGCTATATTATAGAGACTAATTTTAGAATAAATACTCACTCGGCATTAGTTTCTGGTGTTGGTAGATCACCAATGGTCGTCAAAGTGAGCGTTGACCAATATAAAGATCCTAAATATTTTCGAGTTAATGTTGCGTAATCTCCTGGTCGATATGGATATACCCATTCGCCCTACAAAAAAAAACACTATTACTACCGAAACCACACTAAGCACTACCATTTTAACATTAAACAATTGTTTTAATTACTCTTATGGCATGTTTAAATTGCGCAAACTCCGGGCGCACGATCTCATATACATATTGCGAAAAGTCTATTGGCGACATACGATTTACACTAGTAAGACAAGGAAAATATGAGAAAAACTACTTGAAAGATAGGGAAGAATAATTGGGCGCAGTCAGCGATGGATGTGTGTTCAGTGCCCCCCTATTTTAACCGCTGTTGCCAAATGTACTTATTTGTAAAAGATATTCCCAATTTTTGTGGGCAACAATGTTAAATACCGATAATTGTTAAATCGAAAGCAGTGTATAGACTCTATTTATTGCAGATTGTAATTTGTCTAAATATATTAATTTATTCTTATTTGTGTTGAACTAACTTATTTTTCAAAAGTCAATAATATTACCAATCTCGAATTTCTCCCACTAAATACGGCTTTATCTCGTGTTAAAAGTCAAATGCAAAATAAGTTATGTATTCCTTAGAAAGTACCAAACATTATAAACTGACAACGCTGCTTTCATATCAGATTGGTAGCTGGAGCGGAAGACACGCCCAATGCTGACTGTTCACAATTATTCTTCTCTCTCTCTCGAAAGTAGTGTTTCTCATATTTTCCTTGTCGTACTTGTGTAAATCGTATGTCACGAAAAGACTTTTCGCAATCTGTAGATACCTTCACGTCATTAACCCGTTTGATAAAGTTACTATGTTAGCGACAAGTTTACGTTGAACAAAAGTTAAATTACGTTACCTCATCATGTTGAATTTTTTTTAATTAAAGAAAAGTACTTACCCGAAAACCTTCTGCTTCCGATAATAAAAAATAGAAACATCCAAACCAATGAGCAAGTATCAAAAGAATATGAATAAGATTTATTACTCTCCATAAATTCGGCCAAACAGTTCTTGATTCTACCATATAATAATAATTAACAGCACGGTATACCTGAAATAATAAAATCATAAAATGCATCAAGAATATTTTTTGAATAAAATAGAAACCTTTAAAAATCTTGGACATCTCAGTAAGGGATGCCATCCTAACCTAACTTGGAGAAGATCGAGTGGACATAAAGCTGCCAAGTCCAGCAAAAAGGCACGAGAGCGTAAGTAGTGAGAGGCTAATTTTTTGGAATCGTACACCATCAGCCCTTGTTCCAAATATCCGGTCCGAAGTTGTACCATCAAATCCAAAATGAACACCAAATCACTCAAGGAATCACAGGTTAGCCAAAAAGTTGAGATCATTTCCTGGAAACAATTATAACGAGTTACTTACAGTAATCAAAAGGAATGTGGGCAGGGGTATTGGGGCGAGTTTAGAGATTTTTTTGACAACTCGAGTACATTGTAAGCTTTAAAACTAACACACTTCATAATAAATACTATACAATATCATTCATTTACATATAATAATTTAAAACAAACATTTAATACACCAACAAACATGTTTTTAAATTCAGTATTTTAATTACTTAGAATAAAATGTAAAGCCGACCATATCTCGTGAATGCCAGGCAGTAAAATCTTAGCATGAGAAGTGTATTTTGAAAAAAGAGTACAGGAATTTCCAAGAAAATGTTAACTAAACATTGAATTAACGTGGTAATAAATTATTCTTTAACATTAACGTTACATTTTGCATTTCCTGTCTGATTCGGAGTTAGAGGACATTGATATTGACAGGTCGGTTAGTTTCGACATTAAATTTTAGATACAAAGCATTCCATTTTTCTATTGCAGATGTCACACGGCTCCATTGTGCAATTCAAATTTTGCGCCCAGCGACACTAACCCAACAGCGCAGTCTAGTCGATGTTTTTCGAACTATGATCCAAAACCAGCCTAGTGTATCTACTTTTATTTATATTTAGAATTCCGATAAAATATATCAGAGCTAAGAAACATTTTCCAAAAACGCAGAACTATTTAAAAAGAAAATCAGTAGGTGTCTTTCGATTGAAAATTCGATGATTGCCAAGAGGAAAAGGCGACACTAACCCAACAGCGCAGTCTAGCTCATGTTTTTCGAACTATGCTCCAAAACTAGCATAGTGTATCTACTTTTATTTATATTAAAATCCGATGATTGCCAAGAGGAAAAGCAAGAATTGTCATTATTTTGTCTCCCATTGCAATCAACTTCACAACTATCGAGGGATTTAGGAATTTCCAGCAGTATTATTTTACACAATTTTTTAAGAAATGAGAATTTGTTTATCTATACCATTGTTTAAAAATAAACAATGTATATATAAATATTATAAGAGAAAATTGTGTATGTAATCCAAGATATTGAAAATTTGCACATAAAAGTTATTATTTGGCGTACTATTTATGATACATAAAATAATGTACCTACTATGTTTAGCAAGTTTATCCTGAAACTACGGGGCATCGGTAAGAGGCGAGGAAACATGGCGCATATCTGTCATAAACGTACGGTACCTATTTTAACAAGTAAAATTGAGAATACAAAGGTCACTGACAATACCAACGCCACTGGATAAATCAATATCAGTCAATTGAGGAAGTGAAGTTGAAGAACACATGCACGCGCTTGCCAATAAGAAGGTAGCTTTCGATAAAAATCACCAATTATGTAATTCGGAGGGTGTGGTAATTATGGTTTTCGTACAACGCTGCCAGAGCTTGAAGAAGCACATTACAAATTTGGAAAAGTGTCATCTTTTAATATTCATCAATTGAAAAAATAATGTTAATAGAAAAGATCCCAGGAAACAAGCACATTAAAGAATTAACGTTTAATCATATTGTTGAAATTGTTAATAATAAAAAGTCCCTTTTCTAATTATTATCACTACATACTTAGCACTTTAGCTTTTTCATAGTTAAACGTGGCAATATCGAATGGTTTCGACTGCATTCCTTTCACGGCTCCAGATAAACTTGCCAAAGTATACACGTTTGTAGTACTTATCATTAGTCACTAAATTATTTAATTCAACGAAAAATGAGGGAGGTGGAGAAAGTTCGTTGTATTGAATAATTGTTTACAAATCAACATAAATATTTCTAATAAGTAAACGTTTCCTGTTGTAGTTTGAAATTGCAATTTAATAAAATCCATTTTGTGTAAATTTTTTTAATTCAAAACTCCATTATTTTGTCTCCACCCAATGCTATTGTTAATTTTATGATCAATTTGAATCAAATTATTAATTGGAACGTTGCTTAAAAACCGAGATGCTAAAAGACACTCAATGCTCCTTAAACTTCGCATGTTCAAAATTTACATGAGAATTTTCCAAGAAGGGGAAGAGAAAATAACCATTTCATTCACCCTTCCCCTTTTTGAATGTTACTGTAGAGATTTCCTTCTATCATAGAAATGTGATAGTATTTTTATATTAAGAATTTTATAACTGACTCACCTGAAGTTCAGGAAAACTTTCACGAACTATTAACGTCCAAAGATTGTACAAAACACACACTGTTAAAACTAGTAACCAATAAAAATAAAAGTTCGAATCGGGATTGACAACGGATCTTGGCTGTTTTCGATGCCTTCTTCTTCTTCGAGGAGCAGAATGATTATCACCTGAAAAAAAAATAAAACATTCACCAATCTTATTATATTAAAAAGGTTTATTTAAATTTTTCTTTGTATAAATCGGATGATGGTGAAAGCCTAACAATTGTTTAAAGAGTTTTGGTGACGAAATAATATGTAAAACAATATACAGGGTAGGGTAGGGTAGGGTAGGGTGTCCCACGACGAGTTAAAACTATCTGTATATGGCAAAATACTTATACATAGTAAAATCATGAAAAGTTTTACGCTTGTGTTTTCGGATACGACCTTTTTAACCAAAATATTTTTAAAAATGGCCGTTATTTTGAATGGAATACCCTGTATATGAATACATTTTTAAAATGTACGTCATATTTAAATATATTTTTGTCTGAAACTTTTTTCGAAAAATGCATACTTTTTGAATTATTGATTTTTTTTTAAATTTGACCGTTGCAGACCCTTATAAATAATTTTTTTACGAGGATACCCTTAAAGATGTGAAAATGGTTTCAGTTCGGTTGCTTTACGCAAAGTCAGGCGTATTTGAATCTATGCCGAAAAATTTTTCATTTCATACAGGGTGTGTATGAAAAATGGTCAAAGTTTAACTTCATATATATATAAAATTTCTTAATGTTTTTAAATAAAGCCACCCGGTTTTTTTCTTTAATACATTCAAGGTTAAAAAATAAGCGAAGTTCATGTATACTTTCCTATACCTAAGCCTTACCATTATCCAGATATTGAATGTTTTCTGTAAATTTTTAGAGATGCAGGTGTGGTCTAAATTTTATTTTGACCCGTTGATACAAGCACTAAAAAATAAAAAAGATTATGTTAATTTGCTTTGTAGATATCTTATTATTGTCAAAAATGGTTTAATTCGATTAACTTTTGCTTAAAATGGTCCGAATAGCTTCAAATTGTTAAGTAGGTATTCTTTTATTTAACAATTAATGTGCGATTTCGATCGTGGTCTATCTTGATATCACACATGTTCTCGTAACAACTTTGACATATTTACACTATGTATTAAAAGCAAATTTACATAATCTGTTTTATTTCTTAGTGCTTGTATCAACGGGTCAAAATAAATTTTAGACCACACCTGTATCTCTAAAAATTTACAGAAAACATTTAATATCTGGATAACGGTAAGGTTTAGGTATAGGAAAGTATACATGAATTTGCCTTATTTTTCACCTCTGAATGAATTAAAATAGAAAAAATCGGGTGGTTCTTTAAAAAAAAATAAAGAAATTTGATATTCATGAAGTTAAACTTTTTATACACTTTTTATACACAACCTGTATAAAATGAAAAATTTTCAACATAGATTTAAATACGTCTGACCCTGCTTAAAGCAACAGAACAGAAACCATTTTCATTTCTTCAAGGGTATCCTTGTAAAAAAATAGTTTATAAGGGTCTACAAAGGTCAAATTTCTTACAAAAAATTAATAACTTAAAAAGTATGCATTTTTAGGAAGAAGTTTTCGGACAAAAGTATACTAAAATTTTAAGTAGATTTTAAAAACGTATTAATATACAGGGTGTTCCACTTCAAATATCAAAGATACAGTCGACTTCCGGTAGAACCTTTCATCGGTCATCTTTGAAAATATTTTAGTTGAAAAGATCGTATCTGAAAAGCAAACGTAGAAATTTCCATGATTTTACTATAAGTATTTTGCCATATACAGATAGTTTTAACTCGTCGTGGGACACCCTGTATAGCTCGACGTCAGTAATTTATACCTTCACTTCCAGTATCTTCCACAGTCTCTTGAGTTTCTGGTATCTGCCGAGTGGAAAAACGTTGTAAAAAAGAATCTTCTCGCTTTAAGGGTGGTTTCTGTAACCAAAAAGATTTTTGTTGAAAAAAAGAATAAAAATAAAAATATGCATCATCAACGGACCTCTAGAAGAGCCACAATAGACTCTTGCGAGTCGTAGTGGAGTGCCTTATAGACTCACCACACACCTAACCTAGACCCCTAGAAAAATACATTAATATAACCAAAGGTAGATCACTTGGGGTTATTATTATATCACACCTTTGGCGCATCAGTAACACAATTGCAAAAATTATGTCAAATCATCTCCAAAGCTCCCCTCTATCCAGTGCAACAAAGACATAATTGTAGCTTGTACCATATGTTCTAGATGGCGGTTATATCTTATGGCATGGTCGCGAACAGCTGATACGTTACAAAACTAGTTATTGTCAGTAAAAATAAAATTTAGCCGCACGTTCAATAAAAAAAAACACAAATGAAGCAAGCCTACACTCCCAAATGTTCTATTTCTAGGAGAAAAAGAGGCGAGCTACTAATATTTTTCCAAAATATTATGAACCTTTTTTAAATACTTTGCTTAAAAATTTTGGGTCATTATGGATTTGTTTTGAGTTAATATTCCATGTACCAATTCATCCATGGATTTTTCTTTTAATACCATTTCTTTTGATCGTAATTTAAAAAATATATAGGGAAACAATGACACATTTGTAACTATTTTCAAAATTTCATGGATTTAAGATTTAAGAAAAACAAAAATATCAATTTTTTGTATAATCTTAATATATATAAATTACGTGTCACATGTTTGTCCGCGATGGACTCCTAAACTACTTCACCGACTTTAATCAAATTTGTACATCGTGTGTAGTTTGATCCAACTTGAAAGACAGGATAGCCTACATCTCAATTTATGATCGCAATATTATTTTATAGCAAATTATTTGTCTTTAACTGTTAGCTTCAAACGACTCTAACAGATGGCGACATCTGTTGACTGGATTGAGTCACGCGCTATGTCAAACTTCCAAACGTTTTATGTAAGCTACAATTTAATAGCATAACCACCACATGTTGCTGAGGCTACAGTATAGGTTAAATTTATTTTGTAGTAAACGAAATACAGTGAATTTTACCTTCACAATTTTTGGTGCTAGCATAGCCGGCCACGTGTTACTTAGATTGAAGTATAAATTAAATTCATATTATAGTGAATATAATACAGTGAAATTATTCCTGCTTTTTAATTATTGGTGCTTCGTTGTTCAAAACTCTAATTGAACTATTTACATGTAAGTATTATCACTTAGTTATATTATAATATACACATAGATTCAAAAGTTTTGCATCACCCCAAATCTCCGAAAAAAAAATGTGTTCATTATAAGTGGATCAGAGATTAATCAAATAGTTTCAATAAAAAAAAACGTGTATTTTTGTCAAAAAATTTTATTATCCAATAATAAACTTGCTTTAAACATAAAAAGTATTGTTAGAAATTAAATAAATTGAATACAAATTGATTATTTTTAAAGAAAAGGTTAAGTGAGAACCTGCATGAGAACTTTTAATAAAGAGTATTTCCACCTCTAGAATTTATGCATGCTTGAAGTCGCCTGCCCATGCTGTTTACCAAATTATTGATATTCTGTTGAGGAATATTTCGCCATTCTTCTTGGGCCGCATGAACAAGCTCTTGTACACTCCTGGGTGGATTTCTGCGTGCTGCCACTGCCC
This sequence comes from Galerucella pusilla, assembly GCA_910591695.1. Lineage (NCBI taxonomy): Eukaryota > Metazoa > Arthropoda > Insecta > Coleoptera > Chrysomelidae > Galerucella > Galerucella pusilla. The sequence goes on from CAJUYI010000109.1 coordinate 255,968, forward strand.
TGGCAAGGATGTCCCAAGCATGTTCGATGGGATTCATGTCAGGAGATAGGGCAGGCCAGTTCAAACGATTGATCCCTTCAGTTTCAAGATACTCATTTACAGCTCTGGTCCGATGAGGTCGGGCGTTATCGTCCATAAAAACCAAGGAATTGCCAACAGCTGCGCGCCATAGTCTCACGTGAGGATGTAGAATCTCTCTGATATACCTATCACCAGTCATCGTTCCCTCCACATTAATTAATTCTGTGCGATCATTTAACATGATACCAGCCCAAAACATAGCACTTCCTCCTCTGAAGGGCGGCACGGGGCAAGCATGGGCAAGCTGAGCACCTCTCGTTGGATCCCGCCACACACGCATTCGATGGCTATCTTGTACCAAACAAATCCTTGTCTCGTCGGAAAAAAAACACCGAATTCCAAAATTCTTCAGGCAAGGCCGCGTGTTCTTGAGCCCACTGTAGTCGGCGAACTCTGTGCTCAGGTTGTAGTCTGGGCACTCTTATTGGTCGGCGACACCTCAAACCTGTTGCAAGTATTCGTCTTCGTAATGTCAAGATCGATACTTGAACTCCCAACGCATGTCTCATATCTCTTTGGAGTGCTGGTATTGCCATGGTCGGGTTTCTTCGGAAAGCTAAGTGGATATAGCGGTTCTGCCGCTGATTAGTAACACGCCTTCTACCGCTTCTAGGTCTATCACGAAGAGAATTGATCTGGAGATACCGGTTCCATACACGAGACACATCACTTTGCCAAACGCCAACTCTGTTTGCATTGAACCTGTGAGAATGACCTTCTTCAACTAAAGCCACTATTCTTGCACGGTCAATCTCACTTATGACTTGACGATTCATGTTTGCACTTAAAATCGTAAAAATCAAATGCCTTGAATGTTAAAATGATTACACTAAAAATGTTATCTTACAAAAAAAACTGTAAACATCTGTATATTGCAAAAAATATGGAACATATTGAATTGGTAAACATTGATAAATAAGCCAACCAAAAATTGTTAGCGCAAAAAAATTACTTCGCATCCGAAGAAGGTGATGCAAAACTTTTGAATCTATGTGTATATAGCTATTCAATGCACTACCCTTCAGAAGGTTACAGTTTCCAATTCGTTTAGCTTTTGCCATGTCTATTAATAAGTGTCAAGCCCAAACAATGTCCATTTGTGGTTTATATTTGGGAAATCCATGTTTTTCTCATGGGTAGCTATATGTTGCATGTTCACGTGTAGGAGAACCCTCGAACCTATTTGTGTTCGAAAGATAGGTTAACCAAAAATATTGTGCACCAATTAGTGCTAAATTAAATTGAAATTAAAAGTATTTATAATTCAAAATAATAAATATTATTGTTATAAGATTTTAAACTATCCGCCCTACCTACCTCATTTATAAGTTTAACTGTCACATGTTATTAACTAAAAACTTTGTAATATAATCATTTTTGATTTACAAAAATAATAATAAATTTTAAATTTAATTCTTTTGAATTGATTGTTGCTTCACATCAACTGTACGAAAATTTTTATCAATTGTGTTCAAAGTCCTTCCCCTTCAAATCCCAAACCAGTACATTTTTATACCAGCTTTAACGTTTCCGTCTTCGTTCGTAAATAATAATTTCATTGTAATAAGGGGTAACGGTAGTAGAAAATCAGTCATGAAGGTCGCCGTGTTTCTTTACAAATGGCATATATGTAAAAAGGCATGGTAGTGCCCATGTCTGATGTTCTCCTTACGTTCCCCTTAAATAGTTTACAACAATCAACAATGTAATATGACAAAAGCGTTAGCCACAGCAATGCGTGGCCGGGTCAGCTAGTATACACATAAACTAACAACTTCTTCCAACTAATTTCCCATTCACTGTCGCAAACCAAAAATAAATTCAAAAAAACTTTAAATGCTTTTCTCTAAAGTTGCAATATATTATAGTCGCTGGTAGTGAGTAACACCCAAACCAACACGTACATAGACACTCTATTATTATCATTTGGTATTCTACCAATACCTCATCTTGCCAAATCTGCTGACTCGGTATATTTTTATTTGTAATATGTAACACGTAAATCTCTCTAACCGGAAAACGGAAAACAATAAGTCTCTTGGGAAATAACTGGCTGCTTTTTGGGATTATTTGCTCAGGAAAACAAACAAGTATACGTGCACAATATTTTGTATAACGAAAAACCATAGTTATAGTTTATATTTTTGGACTAGGAACCCTAATTTGTTTATTATTGGAAGGGTCATATTTTATGTAGTTTTTGATCCTTGATTGACAAAAATAGTTATAGAAACTTACCACGTTCTCAAAACTGGATTTACTAATAGAAAAAAAATCTTAAAAAGAAGAAGAACCGATAATTACTTATAGCGGGAAAGCGAGGGTAGAGTAGAGAGAAGAATGAAGAGTTGAATACAAAATAAAGTAATGAAATATCTGAAAGCCGTGAAAAGAATTATAAGATGAGTGAATAAGAAATGTAGACAGAAAATAGGAACTAAAACTAAAATCTGTGATAGAAGAAAGACAATCGAGCTGGTGGGAAAATGTTCAACAAATGGAGGATAAAAGATTAGTTGAAAAATGTATTGGAGGCAAAGGTGATTGTTGAAAGAGGGAGATGTAGGTGTGCTAAAAAACCTGGAATATTGAATGAAAGAGGGAAAATAATGGATGGAAAATAGTTGTTGAAAGAACATAAAAGAATAAAAAAAGCAGAATGGATTTAATTTCCCAGTGAAATAGCAAAAAAAGCAATATTCTAAATACATTTCTATATCCTAAATAAATAAATATAGTGCCGCGAAGAGAGTAATAACTTCGACAACGAATATTGCAAAATATATTTCGAGATTTTTCTTTGTCTATATAACTGAAACTATTAACTCTTCTAAATAAAAATGGTGCCAGTTGTGTTGGACAGTTTTTTCAGTATGCTGCAGTTAAATCACATCTGCATAAATCTAAACATTCTAAACTATCGGACACAGAGCTCTGCGAATGCGATGGAAGCTTAGATGCATAATAATGGAGCAATACATGAAACTATCACGAGTTGGTAACTGAAGCCGCTCCTTTAATATCAGGTCTTACTTTTATAGTAGTATTTTCTTTGGAAATTTTTATAACGCGCTAACATTTCAAGGATTATGTGAATGCGGTTTTGTTTTTGTAATATATAGTTTGTTACCCTCACAAGTTAGTGTAGATGCACAAAATTTTTACATGGATTAAAAGTTAGTTGCTTAATAAGAATGATTCATTTTTTTATCGAAATAATACAAAAATGATTCACAGAATTATGTAGATATGCTAGAATTTGTGGGTACAGAATCTACATTTTTTATGAAATTTGAAATTTTGCTATTTTTTTAACAGTGTAGATGGCGGCAGCTTTAGCAGACGTTAATACTGAATGTTTGTTTTGGTTATTAGTGAATTAAAAAAAAAATATCAAATTTCTATCATGCGTATAGAAAATAGAGAATTTTGCGGTTTCCTAATTCAAAAGGTAACGTAAAGTTTCAGCCTCATTCTGTCGATCTTACCGTTCTTATAAAACATATTTTTCGTAATATTTTTTTCGTTGATGTCGGAGGCTTAGGCTGTCGTTAATATTGAAACTTTGTTTTGGTTATTGAAGTATTTAAAGTATTAGAAACAATTATCAAATTTCTATCATGCGTATAGAAAATAGAACATAGTGATGAGCGAGACTGGTCTTGCGGTCTTGGTCTTGGTCTTGCAGAAAATGCAAGACCAAGACTAGCTTCAGGCTGCAAGACCAAGACCAAGACCGAGCAGTGCAAGACTTATGCAAGACCAAGACTAAGCCTGCAAGAGTCTTGCGGTCTTGCGTTTTTTAAACATTTTAACCGAAAAATAAAGATGAGCAGATCATTTTAAACCCTCCCACTCCCCAACATATACTGACCACAACTGCTTGTTTTAACGAAGTATTTTTTTTTTCATATACAGGGTGTTCTCGCTCAACTGGTCAAAATTCATAGGGTATATTAATAAAACCTAGAGAAGTAGTTTGAGATAGGACACCTATGTCTGGAAGTGTGCCGTTTCTAAAATACAGGGTGTTGAAATTTTACAACAAAAATCTGTACCAACAGGTGTAAAAAATATGTCAAAATGCATTAAAAACACAAAGTATTTGTCTTAAAAATGATAATAAAATGTATTAAATTATTTTATTAATATTGCAAAAGGAAAATCGGGTGTTTCAAAAACTAAAAATTTCAGGTGAAGAATATTTGAAGGAATATATCCATCTAAAACATTGACCTAAGCTTTATTAATGTATCCTACCATATCCTATAACTTATGGGCACCTGAAAAAGCTCAAAATAGTGGAGGAAGAAGAATGCAGATATTGTGGAATGGAAGAAGAAACCTCCATCCACATACTTTCCAACTGCACAGCACTCCAGAATCCTAGAGCACAGCACCTGGGAGATTACTGGATAGAAGAGGAACATTTGCCTAAGTTGAAGCCTGCGGACATCCTAAAATTCCTCCGGGAAATAGGACTAAAGGAACTACTAGTTTCTGAGACTCTCCTCAGAAACTGAGTAGAAGTAAGGGGGTACAATAGATCTTTTAGGTCTCAGTGAATGTCACCCCAAAAATCACACATACATACATCCTATAACTTGAAAAAAAAACACCTATTTTTTTTTTAATCACCAACACTAAAAATAATTTTGGTTTATTTCAAATCCCAGCCAATAGGCCTGCAAAGAGAGAATAATTTTTTATAGAGAGACTTAAAATTCAGTGACTTTAATATACATAAATTTTTTCAAACTTATAAATAAGATTATAAATTGTTATATTTTCACATCTTTACATCATTGATACATTATAAAACTATATTCTGAAAAAATTGTCATAATGAACAAAAAAAAATTTATACTTGATTTATCGCTACAATTAAATATAAAAAAACAATATTTTCATAATGAGAAAGACTGTCCCTTTCTTTACTTTTAATGATTTTAGAAACTATTTTTTCTTATTCATTTTTTTGTAAAAATGGACCCCAGAAAAAATCTTCAAAAAAAGTGCAAGACTTGCAAGAGTCTTGGTGCAAGACCAAGACCAAGACCAAGACTGGACCCTGCAAGACCAAGACCAAGACCGCTTATTTGACTGCAAGACCAAGACCAAAACCTTGTATGCAAGAACAAGACCAAGACCAAGACTAACCAGGTCTTGGTCTTGGTCTTGCATTTGCCCATCACTAATAGAACATTTTGTGGTTCCCTAACTCAAAAGATAACGACAGGTCAGTTTCATCCTCATTCTGTCGATCTTACCGTTCTTATAAAACATATTTTTTGGATTATTTGATATTTTGTTGATGTCGGAGGCTTAGGCTGTCGTTAATATTGAAATATTGTTTTGGTTATCAAAGTATTAAAAAGAATGATCAAATTTCTATCATACGTATAGAAAATAGAACATTTTGAGGTTCCCTAATTCAAAAGGTAACGCCCTGTCAGTTTCAGCCTCATTCTTTCGCGAGTTCTGTCGTTCTTATTTGCCCACCCGGTACATATTTCCTACTGTTATCAGATGTTTGACAGATTGTATCTTACCTTTGCTGATATTGCAGAAGATATTTGTACTGTTGTTCGTAATTTCATCCATCTTTGATTTGACTTCGTTCTGTAAAAGAAAAAAAGAAGAATAATTTCGATGGAATTTCAAATTTTCATAATGCAGAAGGACACTGTACCTACTAAATTAAACATCCATATAAGTTTACCTAATAGTTTCCTATTAAAGACAACAGTAGTTACGACAAAGAAAAAAGTTACAAGTCTATAAGATTTTTTAGAGAGTTAACAGAGATGAATATGAGAATGTTTTTTTTTTAATGGGTAAATGTTGTTTCGTGAGTTGTATTTTGCATTATTTATTTCAGGTAAAACTAAGATCTATTTTCAATTTCAATTCATTTCAATTTATTTCCGTATGTAGATCAAAACTTATCTTAAGAAAAAAAAAACTGGTAAGTACAAGAGCGGTTTGGCGGAAGAGTGACTATTCAGAGGTTGGCAGCACTTTCGCTACGGTGATTATATTGTTAGTTTCTGCCATGTCATCTGTCATCTGTCAAAGTTTCACAGAGTGGTTATCTATGATTAGGACAGCCGCTTGAGAACCCTGACCGCCATGCGCAATGACAGTGTTAGATTTAACAACTAATTCAATCACATGGTAATGTCACTTCGTTGAGTGTATTTGAATAAAGGATCAGTCTAAGGTCGGTGTGGCCAACAAAAAGTGTTTTTTTCTGACAAAAATGACAGTTAAATGGTAGACCCATTTAGAACATAACATTTTTGCATGTTTTTTATCATTTCGAACATCTATATTGCTTTATCAAAATAATGAATACACCCCCGAAGCCTATATTTCGAAATTTAAAATGACTTTTTAGCTGAATACTCAACATATCGGTGGTCAATAATTCTAGGAACTTTTAGCAAGTCGCCATTTCATTTCTGTTATTCTGCCACTATTATAGTTATGTTAAATGTCAGTTATATTTATTTATGTTGATATTCGTTTAATTGTGTAGGTCCATTTTCGATAATTTTTTGTAGCATTTCTAGTTAGTTGTATCTCTATTCTTCTAATTACTTTTTCCACTGACATCTGACATAACTAGTGACCGATTACAGAAATGAAATGGTGACATGCCAAAAGTTCCTAGAATTATTGGCCACCGATATGTTGAGTATTCAGCTAAAAAGTCATATTAATTTTCAAGATATACGCTTCGGGGGTGTATTCATTATTTCAATAAAGCAATATAGATGTTCGCAATGATAAAAAACATGCAAGGATCTTATGTTTTGAATGGGAGACCTTTACTGTCATTATTGTCAAAAAAAACACTTTTTGTTGGCAACACTGACCTTAGACTAAACTTCTCTATTGGAAAAGTTTCTTTAGAACAATATAACTTGGAAAATATTGAACTTATGAGTTTATCAAGAATACAAGAATTAGTCAGAATTATTAATTAAACTTAATAGGATTAAAAAGTAGTGAACTACAAAAAGGCATGATTTTATTATTGTTATAGATCAAAGTTTGAGAAAATACTTCATAAATCAGGCACGACCGAAGACTAAATTGTATGGCTAGACTATGCTATAACTACTTATTATCATGCAAAATACAACTTCTATATCTACCCTAAACACCATTTTAAAAATTAAGCTTTTCGTTTCGTTTTTAATATTCTGAATTATACATTTTCTGGAAAGTCATTACATTTTTTCATGGATGCAGATAGAATCGCCAAACCCATTAGTCGGACAGACTAGCCAGTTTAAGTAAATACGCTAAACATCCTACATTATTGAGAATTTTGTGTCTCAGTATTAATATCGGAGGTACATGAAACTTGGAGGGTGTGATCTTTGTATGACGTAGGTTACCGAAGAGATAATTTTCCGGAATCCTACATCTAAGGAGTTGAAAAACGGGGGCGAAATTTGTATGGGGGGTGCTACAAATGATTCCAGTTCTCTGTGAATTCTCACCCCAAAAAATACAATGTGTTTGTAAATAACTTAATGAGGTAGGTGTAATTGTCACCTTACTGAGTATTTCTGGACACACTGGAATAGATGAAAATGAAATAGTAGAAGAGCTAGCCAAGAGAGGGGGCCGGAACCAGTTTGTAATGTCAGCCCCAATGTAGTATAGAATAGGGCAAGGCTGAAAAGAGGAGGTCTGACCATTGGAAAGATCTAGTAGGGCTTGGGCAATCAGATATACTCCTGGGGACTACAGCCAAGTGGGTAGCAAGAGTGCACTAAGAGGTGTCATAGATGTTCTGAGGGACTCTGCCGCCTGAATGGAAACCTTGTATATTTCGCTTCTCAGAAAATGTTCCTATTAAACATAAGCTATATTTTGCCATAGATTTTATTGAAAAATTGGTATCAACAAAAAATCAATTTTACCCTATCGATTTTTTGTCAAGTAAAAATATATTTAGGGTAGTTCACGAACAATCACAACATCGAAAAGAAAGTTAGTTCTACGTAGAAACGTTTAAAAAGTTACACCATCAAATAAAACAAAAAAAAATTAAAACACGACATAGTAAAAACGATATAGGACCAATAAACTGTAGAAATATAGTAATAAAAATTACAAAATTATTGTTTTTCAGAACCTCTTGATCTTTCGCAGCGAATGGTAGTAGGCCATGACAGCCCGTAAGTTTTTCCAGCTTTGCGTAGCTTGCTTCGTCGATTCTCTTCTATCTCCTTGTGTAGTCGACTGGTAATTTCTGAAAAGATGCTAAAGCTAATTTCTAAAAAATAAAATCAAGCATATTTACAGCAAACGACAATTTTCAATAGTTGTTTCAATGTAATTCGTTACAATCACATTTATACGTTTTTAAACAACGTACATTTCTTGTGCACGTCCATATTTTACGGGAAGGCAATTGAGCAAAAGCAAACTTCAAAAAAAGGTCATTTACGGTACGCTATAACCTACCTTATGACATATTAAGCGAAGCGAAAATTCAGGTGAAAAATAACAAATCAGAGCTTCGTGAAGTTTATCAATGGAGTTCCACAAGGAACTATCTTGGGTCCGTTAATATTTCTACTATATTTTTACCAGAACTATATACAGATTCGAAAAGTCTATTCGAGCCATGCGATTTACACAAGTGCGACGAGAAAAATATGAGAAAAACACTTGAAAAGAGAGAGGAGAATAATTGTGCGCAGTCAGCTGTTGCCAAATGTATTTATCTGTAAAATTGATTCCCAATTTTTGTTGGCAATAATGTTAAATGCCAATAATTGTTAAATCGAAAGCAGTGTATAGATTTTATTTATTGCAGATTGTAATTTGTCCATTTATTTTCTTGAACTATATTATTTTTATTCTTACCTGTGTTGATCTTAAGCTGGCAACGATGCTTTCATATCAGATTGGTAGCAGGAACTGAGCACACGCCAAACGCTGACTGCGAACAATTATTCTTCTCTATCTTTTAAGTAGTTTTTCTCATATTTTCCTTGTCGTACTTGTATAAATCGTATGGCTCGAATAGACTTTTCGCCATCTGTAGATCCTTCCTGACTGCATGATTCCATCTCAGTTTAGCTGCATTTGGTATTGTTAGCTGTCGTTAATTGTGGCCAGCATGCTATCACGTCTCATTTCAAGAAGCAAGTTTGTGATAACATATTTGATTCTGGAATGACTATGGGTATTGGCTCCTTCCAGTTCCCATTGCATTGCAGCCGATATGCAGCCATTCTGTATGTATACTATTATAGGTGCTTTTGATTATTCACTTTTGGCTGCTAGTAGCAGCTCGTAGTGACTGAATTTCGTTCGTTTATTACCGGGCGTGACGCCTAGTCTCCCCTTGCCTCTCAAGCACATACCGAAAAGTATGAGCTTCAAGCCACGGACATTAAATATTTGACGTTTGTCCGGCTTGACGTTTATTTAAAGGTTAAGATTGTGCCGATTACGATTTAAACCTTACTAAAAATATCTAAATATGCAAAATTATATTATCAACAACATTATAATTGAAAACTGTTCTTCTAACAACACAGGAAATTCATTGGCATTGGCACATGACAAGTGATGGTTTTGAGGATCCTAAAAAATCGTGACGACTGAGGCGTCACACACAAGTGCTTGAAGCCCAAATAAACGAAAGCAACATATTATATAGTACTTGTCGAATTTTTTGTCAGTGTCATGAAAAACTATTTTCGAAAACTCTGTTGTTCTTGACAGCGGTAGAAATTTAATTGAAGACGATCGTAAATTCCAAACACTCTATAAAATGAGATCCTCTCTGGAAAACAAACATTGATACATTTCAATGAACTAATCTCACGAATATATCGACCATTTTACAAATAAATACTTCCCTTCACCCTACACATTTACCGACGAACATCGATGTACGGTCGGGGATTTACATCTCGTTTTTTTGTCTTTGAAAACCAACGGAAGCAGCACCAAAGGCGAATAATTTTCATGCGTCGCATCTAATGCAAGCCTCTGTGTGGAGAATGCCGTAATTTTTATTTTGTCTCCAGGTCAAAATAAAAAAAAGCTCGAAGCAGCCAGTAGTTAGCATTAAAAGTGGATGTATGTCCAAATTTTGGTAAGCTTATAGGTATGAGTTTGGTGATGATGAATGAACCAACAATGTCCCACAAACTCAGATCGATCCCAAAAATTATGACAGTTGTTTTCCCACAGAAACCAAAAACGTGTATATTTTAGGAAGTTTTTAGGGAGGATGCAGCTAAAAAAGATTGCTGACGGATTGGACAGGACTTGGGAAGAAGGTCCAGGATAGCTAGTTCTTGAGGTTTTTTTTTCCATTTGTTAACAACTTGGAGAAAAAACAATGAAAGGAACTATTAGAAAAGAGGCAATGAAAGGAAAACTGAGTAGGGATTTGAGCATAAAATGTGATGGCTGCCCCTATACATTCGGGAAAGAGGAATAACTCGAATACTCTTGTATCAGAAGGAAGTGGAGAGAAAGAATTAGAGGAATGTTTCACGTACCTAAATATGGTAATAATTTTTTCGTAAAATAATATGAGTCTTAATTCCTCTCCTACCTTTGATTCGGACTCTTGCAATCTGATTCGTTCGCATTCGAACTATCATCCTCTTCTCGACTGGTATTTTGCGATTTCGGTGATTGTAGTGGTGTATTCGCATCGTCCGAACTACCTTCGTCCACCGCCGTATTGACCACCATCAAATGTTGCCCACTGATCGCCGTATGACAACCACCCCCATCGACGCCGCTGCCAATCCCATGATTCCCTCCGACACCGCTGCCTGCCGTCACAGTTCCAACACCACTTGACAGGTCAATCTGTAACAACAAAAATGTTATTTGATGTCATAATACTGCTAAATTATATAATAGTATATTATACACCAAGGTGAAGAAGACTTTTATTATTGACCGAGCGGAATGAGGTGCGAGGTTTATAAATGTATTCATCACCATGGTGTATATACAATTTATTCCACTACTAGCCAAATTTGAGACAAAAATTAAAAATAATTCATAAACGCACTACGAGAAGCGTTTCCCCGTCATTTTACTAACAAGTACACAGTCAGTTTTCGATATATTATGAACGTACTCGCTATGTCATCAGTCATTTTTGATTGGGCGCGAATTTTAAACTAATGACACAGATTATAAAGAGAACAGATACGAAAGCTTGACAAACAACAGTAAAAAGAGAGAGAGATGGATGGACATAAAATTTAAATGTCCATCGTCGTATGTCGACTCCGTTCGGGCTGCTTCGCGAAATTTCTCAACAGGGTTGTCAATTTGCATAATATTTCCTTCAATTTACGATCATAGGTCAAATATTTTATAAGCATTATTTTTAAGTGTGATAGTTATACAGATACAAATATTCGATAATTACTTGTTTCAAATCAATTTTATTAACATTAAAAGAATTATACAATTGAAAAGATTATAATGTATAAAAATCATACCAAATATATACTTTTTTAAAAAACCATATTCATGGCAACCATGCACAATATCGGTGACGGATTGCCTCAAAACGTCAAAATATGCTCAAAATCACTTGTAATCTGTGCTCAAAATTCATAACGCCATTTTTGTTTGCTTCATTGTTTGAAGGTGTTCAATCGGCGATATTAATTGTGTTATTTGACTAATCGATTGTGCGTTGTGGTAATATTAACTATAAAAATATAGTGGTATAGATTATTATTCTTATAAAATGAATAAACATCACGGCGGAGTGTATTGTTCATTCAGAGACTTTCCAAATAAATTTTATTCGGAAAGAAAAATTAAGTTCTTTCGATTTCCAAAGGATGAGGGTATGTAATTCAATATCCCGGCCTATGATATAAGAAATTTTAAAGTTTTTGATATTAACTTTGGTGCTACAAATTATTATCAAAAACTCCCTTGCATAGGTGTATATTGTATTACCCTTGATAATAAATAAATTAACAATTATTTGTACTTTAAAATTTGGTTGATTTTTGTAATTATTTGTGGTATCTAAAAATGTATTTATTGATTAATCTCCCAAGAGTAATGACTATTTATAATAAATCATAAGAATGTACATATAGGTATTAAATAAATACATAAATATATATTCGATTATGATTATTGTTTTAATTCATGGCGCAGCTTTAAAGATTTAGTGGAAGCTTCCAAAAAACTAGATCCGGCACTAGAAATTGTTATCATCCCCAAGTCAACACTGCAATTTGGTAAGAAAATCAGAAACTATTTCAAACTGGCAACATCGCGGCCATACCGAGTTAAAGGTCCAAGGTCATTGAAGACGGAGCTGAAAATCGTTTGATGTTTTACCGGGATTCGTATCTGTTCTCTTTATAATCTGTGCTAATGACAGTTTTATTCAAATAATGTTATCTTGTTGGTGATTTCAAGCAGCAAATATGTTAAAGACAATCTCCTGGGTATACAAAATTATATTGCAAGAGTTTTTGCTGAACTACTATCCCTGAATTTTCAAAATTTGTCCATTATTGACCTAGGTTAATAATAGAAAAAATTATTAACCACTAATTTTCTCTTTTCTTCTCAGTTGGCTAGAAGAAGCAATAATTGTCTACTTCAGAGCTAGTAGTGGTAAAAATATTAATTTGGAAAGCAAATTTATATTTATTTCAGAAGTTTCAATGAAAAAAATTATATTCTGTCCTACTGTAATGCATTGGCTAGATATTTTGGAAAAGTTATAATTTGGTTTGGTGTAGCTGGTGGTTCAGAATTGGAGGTTCCCCCCAAAAAAAGGGATCAGTTTCAGTGATTCAGTCTAAATTTTGAGACTAAGTATTGAAATCAAATTATCATTTCTCAGCTGCGCTAATAAGCATAAGGTATAACAGTATCGGATATCCTTAGTTGTTTTCTTTCAAGTGATATTGGAGTTGTCTACAGCGGAATTTAGTAGTTTTCACATAAAAACAGATCATTAAATGTTTACGATCGGTTTTATATTCTTTTTTGTTCTTCAAGTTGGGCAATAAAGTAAAAAAATAATAAAAATATCCATTTTTATGTCTCTGCTATATTTTGAGGTAAGTAACTTGTCAACAAATTTAACGCCAATAACACGCTGTATACACCAGCGCAGTGTCGCTGCAAGGAAATTAGTTTGCAGCGAAAAGTGCTTGTTTTAGTTTGAAGAATATAAAAATCTTTAAGTGTGCCCAAGATTCGTTTTGTATACAGATCGCGAAAAGTTTATTCGAGCCATACGATTTACACAAGTACGACAAGAAAAATATGAGCAAAAGTACTTGAAAGAGAGAGAAGAATAATTGTTCGCAGTCAGAGCTGGACGTGCTTTCAGTTCCAGCTACCAATCTGATATGAAAGCAGCGTTGCCAGTTTAAAATGTTTGGTACTTTCGAATGAATAATTATCTTGTTTTGCATTTAACTTTTAATACGGGATTACGCCGTTATTGGCATTTAGCATTGTTGCCGACATTGCCGACTAAAATTGGGAATAGCTTTTACAGATAAATACATTTGGCAACAGCTGACTGCGCACAATTATTCTTCTCTCTCTCTTTCAAGTGTTTTTCTCATATTTTGGCTCGAATAGACTTTCCGCAATCTGTATATACAGGGTGGGGCAATCTTCTGACATCGGAGGATTAAATCGTTGTGGTGAGAGATAGAACTTTATTATTTTGTGTGAGCTAATACAGTTTTTGAGGGCACATTTTGAAAATACTTTCGATTCTACAGGGTGTTCCAAAACCACGTAGCAGCACAAACTTACATTTTTTCAAATGGAACGTACTATATTTTGTTTAAGAATCGAAAAGATCTCACCGAGAGCGTTACAAAAATATAGCACTCTGATATATTATAAGGGTGTTTTACAAAGATATGGCCAATTATTAGCAAAAAAGACCTCCTCTTTAACACTCTGCAGAACAGTAAATTAAAATAAATCAACAGGTCTTTGTATTCAAATGTCATACAGACATCATTGGCTGTGCTCAGTATTAATTAATTTTCTCATCTGTGGCTTCTTTAATACAAGGTGAAAAAAAACGCAAATCAAGCAATATCTCAAAATTTTAAATGAATCACCCTATAAGTCTTTTTACAATTTGTTAGTACAATTAATAAACTTTCAAACGATGTAGTAAACTTACACAAATTAATTGGTAATTAATTTTTACATGCAACATCTTGTGAATTTTAACATTTCTAAGGCATAAATTCTAATCGTAATTTTGGATGCATTTACAATATCCAATCAATGAAATACAATGTTTGCTAATACCATAGGTACCTGGAATTACCAAAAATTTCATATTTATTCATGTTTCACTTTCAAGAATTGTTATTATAGGCTTGTTTGAGAATGGTCAAAGAAATATTGCTGTATTCTTCGTTTGTGTTTAGGAAATTGATTCAAACACAATAGTTAACTTATGGTTCCAACAAGATGGAGCATCTGTATATCAGAAATTTTACCGACAGGTGGATAGGACGTTGGGGACCAATTTCGTGGCCTCCTTGTTCTCCATATCTCACACCGATGAATTTCTTTTTATGGGGATACATCAAGCAACTTGTGTATCAAACGGAACCTACTACCAGAGAAGACGTGAAAGAAAGGATTCGCAACGCATTTTCCACAAAAACTCCAGCTATGTTGGAAAGAGTGAGATCCTCGTTTTTGAAAAGAATTGTATGGAAGTAAATGGTCGCCATTTTGAACACTTAGCATAAACTACTATACTTTTTATAGAATGTCAATGTTCATTTATGTAAATGTGAGTGTTCTTATAATGTTGGTTTTGATAATTGTTAGTTTTTCAAAAATAGAAAAAGTTAGAAAATAAATTACAAGCTTGCATTTCACATAACTAAGATATACTGTTTGTGGTGACTTAAGTAATTATTTCGTAAAGACTACAAACTGCTCTTATATTTATTAGTACTATAACGACATTAGCCTACTTACAGTAAACAAAAATATTTCTTCCAACATAATTCCTTCTTTCCTTCCTCTAATGGTAAGAGTAGAAGTCAAAAATATTTTAGATGCATCCAAAATTACGATTAGAATTTATGCCTTAGAAATGTTAAAATTCACAAGATGTTGCATGTAAAAATTTAATACCATTTAATTTGTGTACGTAAAATACTTGTTTTTGACCATTATCATAAAATATCTACGATTTTCCATTAACTTATGCCCTAAGTGTACTACATCGTTGGAAAGTTTATTAATTGTACTAACAAATTGTAAAAAGACTTATAGGGTGATTCATTAGAAAATTTTGAGATATTGCTTGATTTGCGTTTTGTTTCACCCTGTATTAAAGAAGCCACAAATGAAAAAATTAATTAATACTGAGCACAGCCAATGATGTCTGTATGACATTTGAATACAAAGACCTGTTGATTTATTATAATTTACTGTTTTGCAGAGTGTTAAAGAGGAGGTCTTTTTTGCTAATAATTGGCCATATCTTTGTAAAACATTCTTATAATATATTAGAAAGCTATATTTTTGTAACGCTCTTGGTGAGATCTTTCCGATTCTTGAACAAAATATAGTACGTTCCATTTAAAAAAATGTAAGTTTGTGCTGCTACGTGGTTTTGGAACACCCTGTAAAATCGAAAGTATTTTCAAAATGTGCCCTCAGTAACTGTATTACCTCACACAAAACCATAAAGTTCTATCTATCACCACAACGATGTAATCCTCCGATGTCAGAAGATTGCCCCACCCTGTATTAAGCTAATTATAAAGTTAACTCCAATAATGTCAGCTATGGGTCGAACAATTTTCAAAAAACTGCATTATATCAGATATACTGTGAATCACAGTATAGAAACGAACCAGTAGTATAACTCTTATAAATTCCATTAATAAATTGCCAGAGCTTTTGACGACCTTGAACGGATCGCTTTACGATTCATTTTACCATAGGCATAGGTGGCATAAGTTTTAAAATGACTTAACACATAACAAAATGACAATTTTCATTTTGTTATGATTTTTAAAATTTTGGTTGACAATTAATGTGTAATAAAGTCGTACCCTGGAGAAAAGTTTTATTAAATATTTCATTGGAAAATCAACACAAGGATGTACAAACTATGTTGTTTGACCAATATTTATAAGCGATTCAACAATATTATCTTCCGTAGCAACTTTCTCAAAATTCATTTGGAATAATGTTTCTAATAATGAGATGTATTGTATAAAAATTTTCATGCGGCATATTCAAGTTTCCAAAAGTATCCTTATTCGTATTTTCATAAGCTTTAAGGTAACAGTATAAAAACGAATCGTCTAAATTCTGATTCGCTTGTGAATACGTCTCACATACGGTGCATGTATGAGTTTCCGAACATTTTTTAATTAAATAACCACAAAAGTAGCGAACAAAATTCTTTTCCAATAAATCATTTGTCTGAAAGTCTTTAGGCATTGCAGTATTTGATGAAAGAAATATTGTTGGAATAGCCTTTTTTTAAAGAAGTTTTCTTTTATGAGGTTGCATAATCATGTCTGGTTCAAAATGAGCACCACATAAACGATGACTACTATTGTATAGAGCAGGGGTTCCCAACCTTTTTTTGTCTACTGCCCACTTTAAGAATAAATTATTTTTTAACGCCCCCCTTTTAAAACCGTACTTATAACTGATTATTGAAACGCAATTTTATAGTATTCGGACAGAGTATCTTTTATTGAAAATAAAACAAACA
>CAJUYI010000109.1:282834-297274 GCA_910591695.1 Galerucella pusilla
CCATGTTTTTACGGTCATATTTTCATTCAATAACGGGCCCTTAAAGAAGATTTTGCCAAATTTTTAGTGGAAGCTGATGATGATGAGAGAATACTTAATGGCTAAGGTTGCAATGATAATTGGAATGGCAGGAGCATGCAGAAAAGCAGAATTAACATTTCTTCCAGTTGAAAATGTTATAGACGAAGGAAGCCATTTTCGTGTTGATATCCCACGTTCAAAAACCAAAGTTATACGGCAGTTTGCAATTACCACTGGAGACATTGAAAATACGAATCTTGTTGAAATATTAAGAAAATATATTAAGTTGCGTCCCCAGGTTCTTAAATACAACAGATTTTTTGTGAAATATGCGAATGGAAAATGTACCAGAATTCCTGTGGGAATTAACACATTTAGCAGTCTGCCAAAAGTTATTGCACAATTTCTTGGTCTTTCAAATCCTGTTCTATATACTGGCCACTGCTTCAGAAGGAGCTCTGCCACTTTCCTAGCAGACAGTGGTGTTGATATTTTAAAATTAAAGAGGCATGGAGGTTGGAAATCTACCTCTGTTGCGGAGGGATATGTTGAAAATTCCATGAATAATAAAAAACTTATAGCGCAAGAAATATTTAGTGAAACATCTTATGCAATGTGCACCGCTTCCCAAATAACAGCAAGATCGAGCAATGAAAAAAATATGTCGTTGGGAATTAATTTGAATAATTGCAATAATTGTGTTATCAATATTTATAATAATTAATAAATTTATAATTTATGTTTTTAACTTGTATTATAACAGTTTATAGAATAATTCTTTTTGACACTAATTTTGAAATACATTTTTCGTCACCAATTTCATAAAATTTTACTTTATGCAACTAGTTACAAAAAGTAAGACGTTTCACAATATCAATCAGTTTTAAAAAGTGTCACTTTATATGTCAAAATTATATTATATTATATAATTAGGTGGCATTGAAACAATTTTTCGAAGGATGGAGACTGTTATTTAGGAGGTCTGTTCCATAAATAAAATTTAAGGATAATTAATTTTTCCTAATTACGAAATACGGCACTTTTCATTATTTTGTAAATTTTAGGAACCTTGAATTTACAAGAAAATATATATATTAAATACTGTAACTTTGATAAAACTGAGGTAATTTTAATGGGGTTTGTGTAGAAATTTTGGGGAAACTTCTAAGATCAAGAATATATAATTACAAAATTAATTAATTTACATACATTTTTGGATTCGATGATTTTTTGTATTATAAGCGAAAATAGCAATTTTTATAGATTCGGGTAGGAATCGGGTAGGAATTATTTTTTCAAAATAAAATTGATACTCCTGTAATATGAAGATTAATATTCAACGAACAACATGTATATATAGTGAAAAGGTATAAAACATGATTAATATATAATTTTAGGATATCATTTTTTGCATACCTTTTTGCAATAAAAATATGTAAAAATTAATTTATTACCTTTTATTTATTATTTACAACCTTAACTCTTACCAAAGATTGAAAAATAATTCTGATTAAATATTTATATTTTTTTTCGCGATTCAGAAAGTAGGTCTTCCGCCGTACAGCTGAGTCGCGCGGATGCGGAACACATACTTAGTTTACCGAACTTTTTCCGGACAAACCATTGATCAGACGAAAAAATGCAAGTAACCTTTTTTGTTGCAAAACACTTTCCCTACAAAGTGGTATTTTTTATTTTTCTCTATCTTCCTCCCAGCTCAAAATATTGAAGAATTTCGAAAAAAAGTTTTTTATAATTTTTTTCACAATTTGGGAAAACGATAGACTGGTAAACTTTTTTCATATTAATCTACATACTTCAATGCACTTATAAAGAAAAAATCAGCCGTATTGCTAATTACTTGTACTTTTGGTCTAAAATGACCCATACCTTCTGGCCTATTTATTATTGACTCAATCTTAACCTCAAATCAATACATAGCTGTCACCAAATCGTTTGGTGACAAAGTGATTCGATCAAAAAGAAATAATGCCCCTTTCAAAAACCCATCACATTCGATTCCGTCGTAAAGAAACCTTCCGGCATCTGTAAGTACATAAAATTGAAATACATTATAGGATAAATGGCTTGAAGGTCAGTCAAAACAAAACTCGGGTGCTGGAATTACACAATTAAAAGAAATGGGCTTGAAACAGTTTTCATTAAGTTGTAATCGGATACATTTAAGTTAATTAAAACAATTTGGACTTAAATTAACCTTGATAATAGTAACCAACCGGTTTTAAACAGAAAAACCTGAATAAATGGCTTTAAAACACGACAGCACAGTTGTCAGCGTCTTCCAGACTATTTTTAAGCTGTTATTTCAAACATGATACTATCTACTAGTTTGTAATAGGGTACAAGCATAAATTTTGCTATTGGTGGAAATTGACGCTTTATCAGGTCTCCTAACACCTTGAGAGTCCGCCAAACCGTGCTTTACGTCATAAAGATGGCTGCCCCATGGTGTGACGTCATTTGTTTACGTTCTTATTCGTGTATCACGCTCTGAGTTCTTGTGACCTAGTTTGTTTCTAAAAGCTATGAAAATGTATAAAGCCAAAAAAACTTTGTATTCCAAGTATTGCATTGTTCCAGTGTGTAAATCAACGTCTATTAAAGCTCCAAACAAAATATTTGTTACTTTAGCTGGTGGCGCAAGCAAAAATACACTTAAGAGAAGGGCATTACTTTTTTTTGTGAAGACCATTTTAATGTAAGTACCTGCTTCTATGCTGTTAATTTTTATTCTTAAATAGTTTAAGGTTATGTACCTATATGTCTAGGAACCAACCATAAAAACATCATTTTCTTACGACCACACATCGAAATATGGTTGGTATATATTATATAAATAAAACATAGTTTAAATCGTACTTACGATAATGCTTTAACTCCTCTTATTTCCTCTGCATTAAAGCAGCTGTTTGACTTCATAAATTCAAGCAGCAAAAATGAGTCTACTTTGGGCAAGTTATCAGTTTGTGCTTTTACAAAACCTTCGCTAGCCATATCTTTACTCACAAAATATGAAAGAATCGTCAATGAACACTGAACTAGTAAATAAAATATATTCTTCCAAAGGTTTTAAAATATCCTCGGAAATATCGAATATTTTTGTCCACTTTCCACTTTACGTTGACTTTTAGAAATAAAAAAAGCACACACAAACACTAAATGGTCTCAAAAAAAAGTATAAATTATATTTTTACGTCGATGAAGCAATTAATAGTTGATTAAAATACAATATAAACACACAACTACACATAACCTTATGTAATACCGGCCATATTGACATAAGTAAACACAAGAGATATGACATCACACGTATCATCGGTAGCGTTCGGAAATCCTTGGGTTGTGGTCGGAAAGTGCATTGAAATTTGGATTTTATTTTAAAATTTGGGAGTAATTTCCAATGGAAACTGGTTTATTTCCTATTAGTAGTAATTTTTGATATCATATTTACTATTATAAATTAATATCCAAGCAAAATATGAAATATGCGTGTACTCTATTATGAAATTGCATATAAATTCGTTTGGAAGAAACTATAGTATAGTACATTCAATAGCCTTCTTGGTGTGCCTAATCGTTTGTGACGTATACATTCGGGTTTTGGGTATGTCGTTTATTTCATTTGCTATTTTGACATATAGATAACCTTACATTTGATAAATGAAATCATCAGGATCGTATTCAGCCAAATTCGAAAAGGCTATGAAATACCAGTTTCTTTTTGTAACTGAAAATACTTGAGAACTTTCAAAATTCTGATGTTTTTCCGTGTATTTAGGCATATTTTTGTATGATTTAAATGAATATAAGAATAAGATTATAATGTCCACTTTTCATAAATACTGATTGACCGTAAACAACAAAGTACAAACCTGACGAGAACTGTCAGTGGGACAGTAGAAGAAGACTTAAGTCACATTGCCAATAGCAAAGGTAAGTCTGCATCCTATTTTGAAAGCTGTAATTTCTCCCGATTGATAGGTCGTGCTTGCGCGCATTCTATGCATCAACTTTTTTCATTTCTTCCAACGTAATGTGGATCAAAAAACCATCAACCTCAATTTTTTGTGCTTATAGGTACGTCAAAAAGCGTTAGAGTTATTGTGAAAAACGAAAATTGAAATTTCATGCTCAACACCCTGTATCGCTGTTAATATCAACATTTTATCAAGGCTAGGTCGTTTAAATCGCAATATTTATAAGTGAAAATTGTACTGTACTCCTATGTACAATTACTTAAGGACCACCCTGTAGAAGACAAATGATTATCATAATGTCGGATAGTCAAGCAGCCAAGTGCGCCCAGTTCAATATTGATAAAGGATACAGAAGACAAAGGATTATCATAATGTCGGATAGTCAAGCAGCCATTAAAGCACTGAGCTCTTGTGTAATCAGTTCCAAAATGGTGTGGGAATGCCTAGACAAACTCAATGAATTAGGCGAGAACAATATAGTCACCTTACTATGGACTCCGGGACACACTGGAATAGAAGAAAATGAAATAGCAGATGAACTAGCAAAGAGGAGTACCGAAAAACTTTTCGGGGGGCCTGAACCCTTTTGCGGGATCAGCCCCAATGTATTATTGGAAGAAATAGGTAAAGCCGAGAAAAAGAGAAGATCTGAACATTTGAAAGATCGAGTAGGGCTTATACAATCAAAGATTATTCTGGGATACTATAACCTGTTGAGATTAAATGAATGCATAAGTCAAAGTAAAACTGCGCTAAGAGTTTTAACAGCGATCCTAACGGAACATTGTCGTTTGAATGGGCACCTGAAAAAGCTCAAGATAGTGGAGAGAGAATAATTTAGATTTTGTGGCATGGAAGAAGAAACCTCCATTCACATACTTTCCAACTGCACAGCACTTCAGAATCCTAGAGCTCAGCACCTGGGAGATTACTGGATAGAAGAGGAACATTTACCCAAGTTGAAGCCTGCAGATAACCTAAAATTCCTCCGGGAAATAGGACTAAAGGAGCTACTAGTTTCTGAGAGTCACCTCAGAAACTGAGTGGAAGTAAGGAGGCACAATAGATCTTTTGGGTCTCAGTGAACGTGACCCCAAATAAATAAATACAGTACAATACAATAATCATGTCATATTATTGACATATTCTTGAGTTCTTGTTTTTTAAGCCTGAAACCATTTAACGAAATAATTATGAAGCGTTTATGACGTTTTTTTCCCTTATTATCTCGCAATTTAAGTATTTATGTTAATTAACCCAATCCAATCAATATTGTTTACACGTCAAACAGTAACATTTGATATATTTATCAAGTTAAATCAAAGGCAATATTAATGCCGTTGCTACAGGTCTAAAAGACTAATTGAAAATCGATAGATAGCTCTTTTTTTGGCAAATATCACCCTCGTTATATTTAAATTTTTAAATTGTCCGTTATACCAATTCAAAGGACACGATACGTACATATTTGTACATCTAAAAATTGGAAGTTATCCTGGGGAAAAAGCCATTTCCTCCAAGCGATTATCCTTAAATAAATAACGTGTAGGTACGGAAAATAGTTAGAGAAAAATAAACTACAACACAATTGAATTTTTAACAATGTTGAGAGTAGAACATATAAAAGTTTTACCATCACATTATTACTTTGATATTCTTGGTAAAATGCAGGTATCACAAAACAGTTTAACCTATAGAAGTGAAAGTCCAATAGGATTACCTAGAGTGAAAAAATGAGGTGTCAAACCTATCCACCTGAAGCGCTAGTTGCAATTTAGTTGTCGAAATAGGCAAGGCAGCTGAGGCCGAAAAACAGACTAAGGGAAGAAGAATTTCAGCGATCGCAGTGGATGGGTTCAGAACTATTTCACAACCCTTTTTTTAATGGAAGTTTGTTTTTGAATGACTAATGCCCGATTTCACTAACCATTTCCTTAAGTCAGGTAATACCTAAAACGAATTTAGGAATTCCTAAATGCAATTTACATTTCACCACGCGCTAAGTAATGCCTAAGAGTGATAATATTACGTATTTTCTATCAGTTTTTGATCAGTCCTGAAAGGATTGTAGGAACAGCTTTGCGAGTGAGGCCCCTTTTTGTCCCAATAACAATATATTGTGGTTCAAAATATCTGTTGCAAACTTTGTAGGATTTATAAATCTGTTCAGCGCTTAATTCCTTTAGTTTTGGATTGCGAATAAAGGCAACTCATTAATTCAACAACAAACGGTCATGTTTGGAAAACCTATGTCGTTTTGATGCAATGTCTGTACACCCAGGAACGCAACACTTCACACCAACCATTATAAATATTATGAATTATCACACTTGATAAGACTTACAGTACCTAATTGAAACACAAATAACAGCAGCAAATGGCAAAAGGAAACAATCTATAAAAGACAATGGTGACAACAACTATATGACAGCTTTAATGAATTTTAAAACCTTTTCTTCTTTTCGTGCTAAAGGCATTAGCTGCCAGGCCTGTTTCGACAACTCAATTGCAACTAGCGCTTCAGGTGGATGGGTTTGAAACCTCATTTTTGTATCTTCTGTATGTTCCTTGTGGTATATTATTCATTCTTTTTTTTTTAATTTCTTGGGAAATTAAACCACAATATTTTTAAATTATTTATTTCAACGTTTCGGTAGCGTTCCAGCTACCGTTGTCAAGAAAAAATAAGTAGAAATTAATTTTTTTATCAGTTAGGGATAAAAAAATTAATTTCTACTCATTTTTTGAAAAGTCAATTTTCACCAAGTTCCCCAATTTTGGAAATTAATGAATGTCATATTCGGGTTCAACAACCTCGAAAATGTAAAGTTATGCTGTTTTTAGCGACTAAAACATGGCTGGTCGGTATGTGTGCATCTTCCTCAATAAAACTAGATGCCGAGTCAGCGAAATTATTATGAAACGATCTTCTGTTCAAGCATGCTATAGTCCAGTAAAAATACCTTAAATTTGAATTTTTATCAATACAAGTTATCTGGTGAGAAATCTCAAAATGTTGACTTTATAAGTCGCAAAAGAGCAGTAAAAAAGGACCAATTTCAGATATTTACTGGACTATACCTAAATCTAAAACCTTAATAATATTGTATATATCATACTGTAAAGCTTCTTTTAAAAATTTCGTCTCCTCTAAACTCTAAAGACTCTTTAATGTTTTTTTCAGGTTTAGCACTCAATTTTTACCGACCTATTACCCTCCGTAAAATTAAAACTGACGAAACAACAAAAACGAAGACTTGTAGACTTCAAGCTGTAGGGCAGCGGATGAAAATAAATAAAAAACACAAAAATAGGCAGCAGTCAGTCAAATTATAGAGAAAGTTGATCCGCTACAAACCGAACAGGTACAAATTCTGAGCGAAACTGATTTTCAGTGGTGATGAGTGAGATCTAGTGTGCGCCGTAAAGGACATTTGAAAATTCTGGATTCTCTGGATATCAAATTGCTCGTCAAATTGCTTTGGCACTCGGTAATTTCGTGGCAACGTGAACTGTAAAAACTTGTCTTTTAAAGTGCTGATTAACGTTTTGACTAATTTAGTGAATAAAGTGAAGTATTTTTGAAAATTGTGATTGTTCGTACCTGTACCGGGTTAAACAAATATTACCTAAATGATAAAATGAAACAATTCAATTTGTTAATAGTTATTTACGTAAATAGTTATGAAAAGAGCGATATTGTTCAACCAGCGTAAATTATGCGACTTGAACAATGTCCTCTTAACGTGTTTACGTACAACTTTTTATCTAATTCCGCGCTTTTATAATATTTAATAAAATTTTCATATACAATGGTAATATCAAAGTGGATTCAAATGGTGTTAGAAGTATTGTTACTATTAAGCTCTGCTATGAAAATTCCAGAAAATTGACTTACTTTAAATAGCTGTGTCCTTAATAATGTTGTTTCCAATGTTTATAAATCTTAAAATACTATTGAATTAAAATAATTGTCAGTTTAAATAATGAAATAATTGTCAGTTTTGACAGTACCTACCTGATTAATGAATTATTCTTTGAAACTCATGTAGTATCTCTATGTTGGAACTTAAACAGTTATAATACGTAAAGTTTTTACATAACTACTTTTCATAACTGATATATATGAAGGTTATGAAAAATGTGACGCTAGCAACGTCAAGGAGTGACTTAAAGTGTCACATTCGATAGCGGATTAGATAATAGATAATTACGTAACTAGTTATGAAAAAAGCGATATTGTTCAACAAGCGGAGTATTTGCCAAAACGAGCGCTAGCGAGTTCTACAAATTACTCGAGTTAAACAATATCGCTCTCTTCATAACGTATCTACGTACAACGTTTTATCTAATTCCGCGCTTTCATAATATTTAATAAAATCTTCAATTACAATGATAATATTAAAGTGGATTCAAATGGCGTTAGAAGTATTGTTACTATGATGTATTCACCCAGAAAATTGACTTACTTTAAATAACTGTGTCCTGAATAATGTTTATAAATCTTAAAATACTATTGAATTAAAATAATGGGGTAATTGTCAGTTTAAATAATGAAATAATTGTCAGTTTTGACAGTGCCTAATTGATAAATCATTATTTGAAACTCATTTGGTATTTATATGTTGAAACATGAATAGTTACGTAAAGTTTTTACATAACTAATTTTCATAACTGATATATGAAGGTTATGAAAGGAGTCAAGGAGTGACTTAAAGTGTCACATTTAATAGCGGAATTAGATAAATTAAATTGTTCCATCATTTAGTATGGATCTACATCAAATAAAAGCATCATCTATTCAAATATTATCTACTTCATTCATTTTAACGCAATTTCTAAATTTTGTTAATAACCGTTGTACTACGCATTTGTTTACTTTAGCATCAAATATTCTACACGCATAAACTGCTCATTTTAAAGTTGAACGAACTTCCGAAGTTACCTTTTCACCCTCTTCTTTAGTTATTTCACTGGAAAAAACAAAAAAACTCAATTTGGTGACATTTTGCGTAGGTGGGCTCGTGGCACGTATCAATGAGCAGCGGCGTATTTACGTTTAGGAGGTTCCCAAACGGGGGGCAAATTATTTTGAAAATTTCAAGGTCATTCACATTTTCAAAACGGAACGCTAGAACTATATCAAACTATATATACTTTTTTTTAATATACAGAAAAAACTATTCGAGCCATACGATTTACACAAGTACGACAAGGAAACCTACTTGAAAGATAGAGAACAATTGTGCGCAGTCAGCTGTTGCCAAATGTATTTACCTATAGAAGTTATTCCCAATTTTTGTCGACAGCATTGTTAAATACCAATAATTGTTAAATCAAAAGCAATGTATAGATTGTATTTATTGCAGATTGTAATTTGTCCATTTATTTTCTTGAACTATATTATTTTATTCTTATCTGTGTTGATCTCACTTATTTTGCAAAAGTCAATAATGTTACCAATCTCGATTTTCTTCCACTAAATACGGCAAATGCAAAATAAATTATCTATTCCTTAGAAAGTACCAAACATTTTAAACTGGCAACGCTGCTTTCATATCAGAATGGTAGCTGGATTTGAAACACGCCGAACGCTGACTGCAAACAATTATTCTTCTCTCTCTTTCAAGTAGTTTTTCTCATATTTTCCTTGTCGTACTTGTGTAAATCGTATGGATCGAATAGACTTTTCGCGATCTGCACTTTTAATGCTAGCTTATTATTTCCTCAATTTTACGGGGCGGTGCTTGAAAGTCCCTGGATCCGCTGATGTAGGGAGAAGGAAAAATACAAGTCAAAATTAATTAATGGTTAAAATGTCATTAATTTATTTTTATTCCAAAAATATATTTAAACTAGTAATTAAATAGTAACAAAAAATATTATTCTAAAGTCTAAAATAAAATAAAATCTAAATTATTTATTATTTATTACTAAACGTTTTATTCTAAAATTTTTGACTTCTGATCATTCTACTTTTGACATGTAAAACTCGCCAAAATATTACAATATACATTTCTTTAGCTTTTAATAGTATATTATTAAACGAGCAATTTATGATAGCCATTATTCACGCTGGGTGACGTTTGCCACCCGAGGGAATATTGGCCATAAATTGCGAGTAGAATACTATACTTTGTCCACGACCCTTGATTTCTTTATTAAATAAAAGTCAACTAACCTCCAGTTCATGAAGTTATAATATGTAAACATATACCTAGTTATCTTTCGATTTTTCTGGCAGCAGTCCTACAGTCGTTAATTTCGCCGCTTTTTTTTATTTCAGTTGGTGTACAAGAACGTTCATTTCCACTATAGGAATTCAATGAATTAATCGTTGCAGTAATATAGCAAGTTCGTAACAATTTGGTATTACTAACGTCAAAATTAAATAATTTGACATATATAGAGATGGGCGATACCGTGTAAAGTATCAATACAACGTACCGTTATAAATATATTGTTTTGAAATACTTAATACTAGAAAATGTTATGAAAAGTATCAATACTGAAGATTTCGATATTTTATCGATACGATATATTTCAGAAACAAATTTTCTGAACAAAATACACTGATTTAAAAGTTTATTTCATACTGTACCCCCATCTCTAGTCGTGAATTATGAACCATAATACACTCCAGTGTATTATGAACAATAATTCACTCTAGTAGATATATGGGTACCATATACCTTTTGTTAGGAGGTAAAATATCGACTTATTATTAGGTGGTCGTGGACAAATGGTATATTATTAAACGAGCAATTTATGATAGCCATGATAGCCAGATTAATTTGGTATATTTGGGATATTAAAATATATTTAAAAATCTATTATTTCTGCAATAAAAAATTAATTAATATGAAACATTCAAATTAAATTACAATTAGTATAGGAAAGATTTTTTCTATATTTTCATCAATGTTACTTGTTTTATTTTGGTAGATACCTACTAAAATAATTTTCATAATATTACTAATTTACTAACATAAAAAAACAATTTTATTACAATTTGCAAACTGGACGTAATATTCATTATAGGTATACCAGTCTTACATTTACAGTCTTTTTGAAGACATTGCAGGCCCTTTTTTGAATAATAATTGTGCATTCGTTTCGGCCATTTTCGCTTTTAAGATTGAAAAATATAAAAATGTTGAATCTTGAAAATTTTCAACAAATATGCTCAAACGTAAGTTAATTTTGCAGACAATTTATATTGCTAGCAAAAAGGCTGTAATGTAAGGTTAGTGTTAGGAGGTACATAATTTTTGTTTTATGCTCAATATTACATTCACATCGAATAACATGTGCAAAATTCACAATTCTACTCAGAAAAAATATGTCGAAATTTTCTTGGAATTTTTCCCCAGAGGGAAGGTCAGATTTTAAAAACTGACTGCACAAGGGCTCAATTTTTTATATTTTTTACATTAATAAGAGAAAAACATTAAAAAAAATGGTAGATTGAATATAAGCCTTTGAAAATATTTCATGAAAAGTTCTGCATTATCTAAAATACAGTCATCAAAAATCGAATTTTTCAGTCGTACACGAGGTTCCTCAAAAAATATCAGTTTCACTCAAGAGTAAAGTACCTTTAAATTTGACAATAAAGGAAAATATTACTAAAAAAAGTTAGATATGTCGAAGCATTAGTATAAGTAAAAATTAAATTTGTTTGTTTCTAACATTTGTATGATGTTAATTTTATAACTTAATGTTTGAAGAATGTATTTCATTATTTGAAAAAAATAAATATGCCCTTATCCCTTATAAATGCAAAATTATTAAAGAACATGGAAAACCTAAAAGATTATCATGTGTTTTGTAATTACAAGATATAAATGTTAATTCAAAATAGAAACATTAGTAAAAAATAAAATAATTTAATATTAATAATTTAAATGAATGTAACTACATATTTTATCGTAGTTTTTAATTCTGATCAACTTTTTTTAGTGACATTTTTCGATATTGTCAAATTTAAAGGTACTTTACTATACGATTAAAAAATTTGATATTTGTTCTAGGTTTTGGATAATGCAGAACTTTTTATGAAGAATAACCTTTCTTCCTAAAATTAATATTAAAAAAGTTTTCCATATGATTTCAACTTTTAGGGGGACATATTTTATTTTTTTAATTTTTTTGAGTTAATGCAATACAATACAAAGTTTTACGAAGCAAGTTCCTTAATTTAATAATATACATGAGCCACAGAAAACTGTTCTTCTCCTTATCTCGACTTTTGGCAGTATTAATTGAATTTAATGAAAATGCTGAAAATCTAAATTTAAAAAAAATGTAATTTTTAACACCCTCTTAATATGCACTCTAATGAAATCTAGAAAATAGAAAAATGCATAGGCCGTTCTATTAAAGAAATGGTGATGGCACACGAAAGTAGCTCACCCCGTATATTATTTTGCTATTTTGAAAAACAGTGGATTAAATTAAAAATATACCTTTGTTTCAGCATTTTATTAAAATTTTAATCAAATTAACACTTAAGATCAGCACTATTTAATGTCATTTTCTTTTGTGAAAATAATTTTTAAAAATTATATAAAGCTACAAAAGGACACTTTTTACAGTTCGAGGTTATGTCTTGTGACAGAAAATTAAACATTTCCACTTTATATTTGAAAAAAAAATAGTTTTAGCTTAAGAAAAACCAGAAAATGTCTATAATTGTTAGTAAAAGTATTTAAATCGATAAAATAATGGAACTGAATAATGATGTATTATAAATAATAAAAACTAACTAAAAGAATCATTTCAATTTAAACTGAAGTAATTTCACTTTTCGCATTGTACACATACAAGTTTTCCACTTTCTCAATAACAGCCAACAAACGGTCCACTGGATCCAAAGGATTTCTATAAACGATGTTTCTTGTATTATCTATTTTTTCGTTTGTCTTTGAAACCGCAGCGCATTTATAACACCTACAGGAACTTGTCGCCGAACATTCCAAAAAGCTCGTGATGGAGAAATCCAATTTTTCCGTTTCAGGTATATAAATATTAAATTCAATACACAATGATTTCAACTTTCTAATATACGGCGGTAAATCCAAGTAAAGAACTTCTTTTGACTTCGGAGATTTTATCGAATACAAACATCTGGCGTTGGGTTGAACTTTTCCGTATTGCTTGAAATTTATAGTGAAAAATTGATTACCAAGAATGTATCTTACGTTGTTGAACAGCACCGTGGCGTTGAGTTCCATCTTCCTCTCAACTTGCATATCCAGTAAACACGATATTATTACTAGATAGTCTTTAACTTGGTACAAAAAAACACTGTTCGATATACTATCAGCATTCAACTTCATTTCAAACACATTATCATCCAAAACACAACTAATGTGCTCGTTTTTAAAATGTCTTAATATTTTAAACGTCGGTAGTTGTTCTCTACAAATGGGACATTCGTAGGTTTCGCTAACGCAATTTTTTTCGTGTTCTTCAGCAGTTTCGAATGTTAGCAATTCTTTGCAGCCGTCGAAGCGATTGATACACTTGAACAAGTTATTTGAAAATAACTTGCCGAAAGCGGAATCAGTTTCTTCTTTAGTTTTAGGACATCTGCCACATTTCACTTTGCAGTTTTCTAAAGTTGAGATTGGTTCGACAGATAGATATTTGTGACAAATATCGCAAGTGAGCGATTCTAAAACGTCATCTTGAATTACTCTGGACATTTTCGATTCACAAACTTTTTATAGCACAGTTGTAACAAGCACACTGAGATAACTGAAAAAAAATGTTCTTATCTCGTAATAAATAGCATTTCCATTCCCTCTGGTGAGTGTTGAGAGTGGGAGTAATATAATAACGTAAACAACCAGGTGGGGACACTGACATAGCTAACTGTCAGAATATTCTACTCGTTGATTGGCTTGTCTATATGGAGAGGGAAAGGATGATCGCGGTTATTGTATGACTCCCTACTGAAGTAGGTAAGGCCGTAAAATCTACCTAACTTCAAATTTAACTGAAATAAAATATTGTGCCCCCAATAAAACCGAACCATAACAATTTCTCAATTTTCTAATAAATTCCGCTGGAGCTTGCAACGTAGCCATCAAAGTTTTTTTTGCACAAAGAAAATAGTTGAGTGGATTTAAAAAATAATTTTCTTCAACAATTAATTTTCCAAAAATTTTTGAAAATTTGGGAATTTAGTTTATTTAAGCGACAATTATAATGAAAATGACAAAATCCAGGTGATAATATTATGGGGAAATATACCAGAAGGGCTACTTAAGAAGTTGGCGTTCTCAAATTTTGAAAATTCATAATGGCAGCCGCTCAAACAGATTTTATACAGAGTTCGGGTCCGGGACCGGACCGGACAAATATCGAAGAAAATTTAGATTTGTGAGAAATCTTTTTATACCACAAATTTTACT
>CAJUYI010000110.1:11027-44625 GCA_910591695.1 Galerucella pusilla
GCACAAACACGGGAAAATTTTTCTCAGGTTTCAACTCGATTTTTCAATAAGAGAAAGATTTTTTCAAAAGAAATAGCATACAATTTGCTACCAAAAGGTTTGCTTATCCAATCAACAGTTTTTGAGTTGTTAAGCTGGAAAGGTGAATATTGGCAATCTTTTTTTCAATTGTGCATTTTTGCAATAAAAATTTTATTCACAATAGATGCTGTAAAGTTATAAAATTGTTATTTATAGACTATATTTTATATTTAATGAATAAATATAATATAAACTTCAATGTATAAATTACTGAGATTAAATTTGTTCTTTTCCTTTCAGAGTTTGTGGTGAATTTACGTTTGCTTATTAGCATTCGGAAATTGCGTTTTATGCCTTTCTACAACAAGCAGTGAGTATTGTTTCTGTTCCTCATTATTTATAAGTTTAACTCAGATTATATAATGATTCAAATTATTGAGCTCATCGTTCAGTAGTATCACTAACGACGTTTTTAGTTTACTGATATTATGATTTCATAGAAATTATAAATTAAAATTCCATTTCATACTAAATTCACTTCCTAAAAGTAACAATTCAATAATAGCGTTTTCCGCAAATCGCTAGGAAATTTTGACATTCTTGTCAAAATTTCTTGAAGAAAAAGTCAGGACTTCCTTACTGTAAGGAAATGTCATTTCCTTACTGTAAGGAAATTATATTTCCGTACAGTTGTTAGTGTTCTACATAAATGATTGAAAACACATTGCTTATAAGGAATTAATTTATATTTTGAAAACATCAAGTCAATGACCTTACGTCAAGGAGTGATCTGAAGTGTCACATTTGATAGCGGAATTAGATAAAATAATACAACACTCACCTAATATAGAAAGGTTAACTTCTTAGATCCCGATGGCACAAAAACCACGTTACCACTTTCGGCCAAATCCATACAAAAGTTTCCACTCAAAATAATAATAACGAATACTTATTTGTTATAAGATCATGTAGGTACTAAGTCGACCAATTGAAAATAACTATATAAATACAGAATTTTGTAATTTGAATACGTTTAAGATTAGATTATGCTCAACAGATGAAAGAAGAATTCACATTTATTTTTTCAATGAAATCGAATATATTTCCTCTCCAAATCAGAATTGCCTCCTGTTCTCCAAGAGCTCAGTAGCCCAGTGTTTTACATTATAGTCTAAAAAGGAGTAAACTTTCCAAAACTTCCTATTAGGGCCCTATAGACCCACTGACCACAAACCCAATCTACCTTGAAGTTATAATTAGTTAAGGCATATAAATCCAACACAGTCAGCAAATTGTTAGTAAATAATATTTCCCAATTTTCAAGTACAAAATTATTTAACAATTTCCAAAATTTCGAGATGTAGAATTGAACTAAAAAAAAAACTCTTTTATATTCTCCCCCGAGGGTAAAAATACATAAATTACATTAGGAAAAATAGACACTTCCCCACCGTTTATGTATCTCATTCTCGGCAATTATTGTCCTCACCTTATTTCCCAAACAACAATATCCACTTTTGTGTTTTTTGTACGTCTCGTTCTCATCTCTTGGCGCTTGTTATCGGGCGGCTCGTTGCTTGCGATTGTTCCTGATCTCTTTGCTGCTTTTCGTTCTTTTTTTCTACAGGACCGATTTATGGTATGCAAAGTAGAACTAAATCCGCAATAGGAAGTTGAAAATGCTTGTTTGGCGTGAATACGGTCTTTCGACATGAACAATTCATTCAATCCATGACAATGCAATTAAGAATTATAATAACTCTTATGTGTATTAGGTGTCCCAGGAGTACGTACCAAAAACTTGGGACATGATGTATGTATATTGGGGTGATATTCACTGAGACCTAGTGTTATTGTAGTATTGTGCTTTCTTACTTTAGTTGAATTCCTGAGGAAATTTTCAGACACTGGTAGCTCCTTTAGACCTATTATTTCTTGGAGAAGTTTTGGGATGTCTGCAGTAACAATTTAAGTGAGCGTCGTTCCATCTTAAGACTAAAAGATCCTATAAACATGTGGACTCTTAGACACGGTTGCCAGACGCACTCTCGGCACTAAATAGAGACTTAGACCAAGCATGGTACACTGGCTGTACAAAATGATTGTCATCCCCAGGATCACACATGCATCTCTGGTATGGTTGCCAAAGATCAGACAATCCTCTGCAATGCTGAAACTAAGCAAGGTCCAAATACTTGCATGCATTGGCATCACAGGGGCAATGAGGACTACTCCTACAGCGGCGCTGGAGACATTGATAGATCTTCCTCCGCTACATTGTGTCATAATGTGCTAACAGACCATATGACCACTAGATATATCTTTCGCAAGAACTTAGAGATTGTCATCAAAGATCGAAAGGAGCTTGTGAAAAAGAACGCACCACCACTCAGTAGAGCGAATGAACTGATCTGGTATACAGACGGATCGAAGAATGAGCTTCGCACCAGCAAGTTGAGCAAATATGAAGGGATCGTCTCGCCTGGAAAATACGCCTCGGTATTTTAAGCAGTGGTCTATGCAATATACTTGCATGTGCAAGGGCAAATAACATGAGAGCCTACAACAACAGGCAGATCAGGATCTACAGTGACAGTCAAGTTGGCCTTGAAGCACTTCAGAGCTATAGGGTGACATCTCGGCTAGTATGGAAATGCGGCGAAGAACTTAGAAGACTGGCGACTCGGTACAGTTTAACACTGGAGTGGGTCGAACGAACTCGCAAGAGCAGGATCGTAAACTCTAATGAACGGACCCGAACCAGCAGTGGGCATTCCTAGATGCTTAACGAGTTCACGGTTAAAAGGGTGGGTGAAAGAACAACACATAAAACGTTGGAAGAATATAGGCAAATATATGGGAAGAAATTCATACAAGAACCATCAGAAAAAGTAGCGGAAGATCTGTTTTTAATGAGCAGGAACAAACTACGCACCATAACGGGGCTACTTACGGAACACTCTCCCACAAAGGAGCACCTAAACAAAATAGGGCTGTATAACGGAGACCTTACATGCAGAAGATGCAAAGAGGATACCAAAACAGCTCTGCATATACTATGCAACTGTGAGTCGCTGGATCACAGAAGGCAGAAACTGTATGGTAGACCCCAAATGACTCCAGAAAACTTTTACAACCAACCAGCAAAGAACCTGTCACACCAAACTTGAACACAGGTAGTTAATGACCTCAAGCAACAGACCTTCCTGTCAAAGCTGCCAGTGCCCACTTAAAAAGAAGTAAACTCAATCTCAATTCCCATCTGCAGGACATTCTAAAGGACCCAAACCAAATTGAATCAACACTGGAATTCTTAGAAGGAATAATCTATTTTTTCTCATGCTTATTACTATGTTAATGCTTTAATCATCTGTAATAACTGTTGTCTGTACTGTAATCGTCCCTGTGCGAATGGCCATAGTTGCAAGCGAGTGATTTGAATAAAAAATATTCAAAATCACTCGAACACACAACCCTAATAATACTGATACACGGTGTATCTAAAGAATTAACGATAAAACAGTCTGCTGATTGGTATCTACCAAAAAGGACAAACTACACTTACCGACTTAAAATTCGATCCATTCAAAACAATGATTTATTTAAAAATGCTATTACTTTCAAATGCGGAGGCTGATTTATTTGAATTTTTTATCAACTTTTAGATAAAATACTGTAGTTTTAAGATTATCATTCGGAAATCTAAAAGTAATTCAGTATTCGCTGGATATACAGTGGAGAGAAGAAAAAATATTTTTCTTCTACTTTTGACACACCCTGTAGGTTAATTCTGCCAGTGGATCTGCACATAATTAACTTTATCAAGAAGACTGATTTGTTTCCAACATTTTGTTTTTTTATTTACTCCAATATCTTAATTTGTTTGTGGAATGTGACGGTTTAAAGAAAATGCAACATTCTTAAATTTTTTTATTCAGTTTTAGCAGAGTAATACATAATTTTATAAACAAATCGAACAACAAATAAACTAATAATTATTACAAATTAATAACGGGTATTTCCGAAACGAGCGCGAATAACTGCCTCAATGCGTCGTGGCATACCCTCTACTAGATGTCGAATCTCCATCTGGTCAATCTGATCCCATTCTTGGACCAAAGCAACTCTCGAAAAATTTCAATTAAGTACTTGGAGAAGGAACTCGGTTACGAACTCGTCCGCCCATCATGTTTCAGACGTGCTCAATTGGATTGAGGTCTGGGCTACGTGATGGCCAGTTCACCCTTTGAACTTCTGTTTCGTCCAAATATTGAGATATAATCCAATATGTTGGTCGAGCGTTGTCGTGCATAAACATGAATTCGTTTCCTATAAACGGTGCAAATGGAATTACATGTGGAGCTAGCACATCACGAATATATCGGTTAGCTGTCATTGCTCCGCCGCCAACAATGACTAAATTAGTACGAGCTTTCATGCTTATGCCGCCCCAAACCATTACCGATCCTCCTCCATAACTGAGTCTTGTGGAAAAATAATTTGCTTTCGCCTCTTCTTCGGTATATTCTTTAACGGCCACCTTGAGAACGTGAACAAAACCTTGACTCGTCAGGAAATAAAATCTTACTCCAGTCATCGACATTCCAATGTTGATGCTCCCTGGCAAATCGGAGTGATTTCTAAGTAGCTCCGGACCAGTAACAGGTCTTCTGGAGCGTCATCCATGTTCTCGTAATCGCCTTCGAATCGTTATTTCGTTAACAGCTACTTAGCGTACTTCTTCCAAACGATTTCGAGCCATGACAGCAGTAGTATTTCTTTCTCGCAAAACGTTTAATGTTACAAAACGATCATCTCGAACATTTGTACAACGTCGTCTGCCAGATCCTCTTCGTCTCGAAAAACTGCCAGTTTCATTGAAACGTTGTACAGCTCTCTGGACGCTACACCTTGTAACACCCATATTCTAGAAGCATAATACTGAGACCTACCCTACCGTCTTGTACCAGAGCAACTGCTCGTGCTGCATCAGTAGGTGTTGAAACCATGAGGTTAAATTAAATACTGATAATTGAACTGCAATTACCAAGTAACGAATATTTGACAGTTGTCATATTGTGAGTTGGCCACAGCACTCTACTTATTTTGTAGTGTATTCTCTACTGTCATTTAAAT
The DNA here is from genome assembly GCA_910591695.1 of Galerucella pusilla. Taxonomy (NCBI): domain Eukaryota; kingdom Metazoa; phylum Arthropoda; class Insecta; order Coleoptera; family Chrysomelidae; genus Galerucella; species Galerucella pusilla. The sequence goes on from CAJUYI010000110.1 coordinate 16,185, forward strand.
TATGACCATTCCTAAAATGATGCATTTTCTTTAAACCGTCACATTTCACAAACAACTCAAGATATTGGGGTTAATAAAAAAAAAAATATTGGAAACAAACCAGTCTTTTTGATAAAGTTAATTGTGTGCAGATCCACTAGCAGAATTAACCTACAGGGTGTGTCAAAAGTAGAGGAAAAAATTGTTTCCTCTTCTCCCCTGTATATGCGGCGAGTACTAAATTACTTTTAGATGTCCGAATAATAACCTTAAAACTACAGTATTTTATCTAAAAGTTGCTAAAAAATTCGAATAAATCAGTCTCCCCATATGAAAGTTATAGCATTTTTAAATAAAGCATTGTTTTGAATAGATCGAATTTTAAGTCGGTAAGTGTATTTAAAAATTTCATCAGTATCCCAATACTTAGAAATATTTCTGTTGCAAATATGTGCAGTCAAGCAGCAAATATTCCAGAATCGACCCTGGTATTTGCCTTTACCTGACTGGATCTTAACTATACCCGGAAAATAAATTACGATGCGCTACTGTGGAAAGATAAAAAGGTTTATGATAGCCAACGAGGGGTTGGCTGGCTCTTTCATTATTCCTCGAAAATTTCTGTTTAATCTCGTGTTTGCGAATAATGCGGTATTTTCGTGCAAACGCGGATTGTTACTCTAATTTTCAATGGGTCATTGGATGCGGCCGAGATGAATTGTGGATTAGCATAAGGTTTTTGTGGAGAAAAACAATGGGTTTTGGTTTTTCGAATCAAAGCAAAATTTATTTTCCTGAGAAGTTTTGGGTGGGTACAATTTTATACATCCAAGAGATCAACAGACTCAGTCCCCTGAAATATGAAACAGTGAAGTTTCTGCAGTGAGATTACATAAAATACAAGGTGAGGACAATGGCCCATGTCTATATGCTAAAGTTTCTCGACGAATACAAAAATCTTGTGTAGAACCGATCTGTGGAATGAGAAAATTCAAAAAAATTTGCCACAAATTTGAAGAAATGTGGTTAACCATGTTTAATCGTAGAAACTTAGATTTAGCAGTTTTTAATGATAAAATATTCACTACAAAAACGCGGCTTTTTTACATACCAAACTTACTCTCAGAACTAATATCCCCGATCTATTTGTAAGGAAGAAAACAATTCTTCGTATTCCACGTTTTTCCACATCTATTTTGGTTTTGGTAGACAGATGTGAGACTAATTCTGATAATAATGAGAAAAACAGTATGAAATAATATAAATAATATACCTGTGAAAATACTCAAGAAAATTCAATCCAATGTTAATTTTTTTATTCTTCAATTACAAAATTCAAATGAATGGCGAACAACCGTTCAATATGAAAAACAGAGAACAAGTGTCTTAAAACTGAAATCCCTTCCTCAATCTAAATTTGGCCATGTGTTTCTCATCCTAACAAAGTAACTAAAGTTTAGTTTATCCTGTCAGACCTCTTGACCCATATTTTGAGTAATTGCGTCGTAAAATCCAAAATTTGAAATTAAATAATAAATAAATAACTTCAGAAATCGTCTCTTATCGATGTTTTCGTTGATAATGGGCGCCATGGGTGACGAATGGGCTGTATGGGTAACACATGGACCGACTGTACGCTGACATACCTAATGAAAACCACCAAGGCCACCGAGGCCCTAATTTCAGTAACGACGGAAGTTTGGGATAACGTGTGCAAAAAAATATGCTGCGTTGGATCAAATACCAAGAGTTAAAAGTTAATCGCAGCTATACCCAGAAACAGCTCCAATCGACATTTTAATTGTATCTATTTTGTAATCTTTATCCTGCAATATATTGTGTATACCTGATGTTATTATTATTATTATTATTATTATTATTGAGTCCGTGGAGCAGCTAAAAAAAATTTGCTTGTAGTCCACCACACACAGCGGTAGACTCCGCCCAAGTGACACATATCATTTACCAAGCAAATAATGCTAGATCGAAGCATGTAATTCAGAAAAACCGATAAAGTTTAGCATATTCTAAACAATATTTTATAGAATACTTTCAGCCTTCCTTAAAAGACGTCTTATCTTGTTGAAGACTAAATATTGCAACCAAGTAGCAATGATTGCTAGTAAGTCATAAAAAGTAGCCAAAAAATAGAGATAATAACTTTAAAAAAGGACAAAAAAATGAATAGCCAAATTGGAATTTAGTGTGGTCATGAAATGCCTTCAAGTGCCTCAATTAGTGCCATTCATAGGCAATACTATGAAGTTTTGTATTGGAATTAATTTGGACTTTGAATGGAAATTAATTCCAAAAAAACCCACAGTATTGCTAACCTTAATGTGATTGTGAATCTCAATTCAGTTGAAAGGTTTCATGATTTTCCAGAAATCATTATAGAACATGGAGGAAAAGATTGAAATAAAAATTAAGGGAGAATTAAAAAACTACGGAAATTTGGACGGATAGGTGCGTATTACAGGCGTGTACATAAAAGTAGTAGCGCAGCTAAAAGTTACAACGAAATAACTATAGACACAGAAGATCACCTTCCTGGTTCTTAGACCACGTCTCTCTATTGGCCTTGTCGTGGGACTCTTTCTTAATAGGCTTATACCACTATACGTCCTTGTGGAAAATTTGTTGTTGCTGTTAGTTCCATCCCATGCCTCAGGAACAGCACACAAAATTTTCTCTCCAATTTCTAAGGTCTCAATAACTTTAAAGGTGTTCTTTTTTTATTACAAAATAATTATAAAATATGACCTATGAAACAATCTATTACTCAAAACATAACCTTACAATAATCTTCTTTTTCTTCAGCTTTATAATTCTGAAAGTTTTCATAAAGCAATACAAACAGCTATCTAGTTTTTAATTCCATAAAGATTCGTATTAGCATAGAAAAATGCTTATTAAATAAAAAAAAGACATGGCCGAACACGATAATGGGCAATGTTGCCATAGTTTCTATATTTACATATTGATAGATATATGATACTATTTTTATATATAGAATATGCAATTAAATTGGCTCAGAACATTATTTGTTTTCTAACTGGGATAAATATTTCAGAAAATCTGGGAAAGAAACCAATTTTATCCATCACATATAATATTATCAATCAATTCAACTAAAAATACTATAAAAAACTTTGATTTAAATTGGATGTATATAATTCATTGATAGGTATCAAAATTGAATATGACAACACCGTAATTCATAATGAAATAATTTAATTTATAAAGTATATTTTGCTCACAGTTATCACTTGCTCCTCTGTTTTCAGGAAGTATTTCATTCACATTTTACAGAAAAGTAAGATTTGCAGAGATTTCTAATGGTTCACAATGATATTTACCAGTTTCAAAAACAATAATAATTGTCATAATATATATGGAAGGAAAGATCTGCCATCACAGTTGACGATGTTTGTTTTTGTGAACACTTACATAACTGTTGGCATACATTTCCAATATCAATCTAATATTTATCCAAAACAAAACTTCATTACATTCTCACGAGAAATGTTTAACTGCGCATGATCATTCAAAGCGTTGAAAGCCATATCTGGACTAAACGACTGCTTCTTTATATCACTCTGACAGCCAATGTTGGCAATCAAATCTAATAAAATGCTCTTTTGGTGCCAATTTATGGACAGGTTGAATTGCTAATAAGCTTTCAAATCTTCTTTAAGGCCAAACCGCGCGCTCCCTTTAGGCAGCGATTACGTAATGAATGATACATGTAGAAGCTTAAGTGGACAGTTTTAATTGCCTATTAGCTTCAAGAGTGACACAAAAGTCGATTTTCAATCAATATCAGTAAAACGCTTCAAAGCAAATAAGGATTGTGGTGAGAGTATCTATGAGGCCCCAATAAGGAGTTTTGGAAAGTTTACTTTTTTCTAGATTATAATGGAAAACACTGGGCTACTGAGCTGTTCGAGAACAGGACTCAATTCTGATTTGGAAAAATATTTTCGATTGACTTTTCAGTATAGTAACAATTAAAAGATACTTTCGGAAGTAAGTCATTGAACAAAACAACGGTTAGGCATTAAATGAAAATTAGAAAAGCAAACCAGATATTGCCTTTATAAATGATATTCGTTTGAATGAAGAGTAGTGGCTTGAGAAGGAATTAGAAACAAGACCTTATCTTGTGGTATTCATTCATAAATGACAGCACGGTTCTTGTTAAGGAACGTGAGTTTCAGCGTAAAATTGTTTAGTGTGTTTTCAAGCAATAATGCCACGGATATAATAAAGTATTGTCTTTATCATGCGAAAGTAGATAATGTGGGAAATAAAATGAGATAAAATATAATTTCATAAGTTTATAGGGTATTATTTGGCTGAAATTAGTAAACTTGCACAATATTAATATTTAACTTCAAGAGCTCATCCATATCTCAAATGTGGTTATACGAAATCCAAACAAGTAGGTTCAATAAAACTCTAAGTCCAAACCACAATTATTTAATTTTGTCCACCAAAAAGGACAAATTGTTTTGGAAAACATGGAAAATAATAAAATTTAGAACATAGAAAATTTGTTAAATAAAGTCATTGGACAAATTTTAATTTACATTTGAAATATCCAAATGGACCGAAATAGGGTTTTCGAGGTACTACTATTAGCTACTAAATTGATTATCAAGTTCATAATCAAATTGATCATTGAATAGAACATGATGAATATCAATTTTAATAATATTCATTTAGTAAAATGGAGTATATTAATATTTTTAACTCTGCCACTTTATAGAAAACTTGAGGTTTGTCCTTGAGGTAGTTGTGCGATCGGCGTTGTGACAAGAATGTCATATATGTGCCTGTCAACAAATATCAAACTGTTCCGGACCGCTGTGCTTCAAGCTGTACAAAAGCTGCATGGTGTAATGGAGAAGAAGGTGTGTTACCGAGCACGACTAATCAAAAAAACTTCCAAAACGCCGCCATATTGAATAATCAGCCAATCAGAAAATAGCGCCTGAAATCGAACGCTTGACAAATCACTGATTTTAAAACGAAAACAAGAGACAAAATCTTTATTTAACAATAAAGACACTCACTTAATGTTCCAATGTTCAGAGTTCACAATTTATCACAAAAATGAACGATTAAAACAAGTAAGATTGGTTGTGTAGGTTATAGTTATGACAGTCATTCAAAACGTTAAACATAATATGATTGGCAATATAGCGGTGTTTTGGAACGTGCGCAGAACATGACGAAAATTCGTCTTCCGTGGGAGCACACTTTCTTCTCTATTACACCATGCAAAAGCTGAATTATTAAAGATTATAAGTCATTCGAAAGATGAAATTAAGCTGAACATCTCACGCATTTGTCAATGAATCAATCAGGAGCTTCATCGGATAACACCGAACTTGAATCTTGATAATGATTGGCCTGTCAAGTTCGGTGTTTTCAGATTTGTTTACGTGACAGTTAAACGTCAATGAGCAGATTTCGTTTATTTGGGCTTCAAGCACTTGTGCGTGACGCCTCAGTCGTCACGACTTTTGAGCAAAACGAACACGATTTTTTAGGATCCTCAAAACCACTTGTCATGTGCCAATGCCAATGAATTTCCTGTGTTGTTAAAAGGACAGTTTTCAATTATAATGTTGTTAATAATATAATTTTGCATATTTAGATATTTTTAGTAAGGTTTAAATCGTAATCGGCACAATCTTAACCTTTAAATAAACGTCAAACCGGACAAACGTCAAATATTTAATATCCGTGGCTTGAAGCTCATACATTTCGGTATGTGCTTGAGGGGCAAGGGGAAGGTAAAACTAGGCGTCACGCCCGGTAATAAACGAACGAAATTCAGTCACTATGAGCTGCTACTAGCAGCCAAAAGTGAATAATCGAAAGCACCTTATGTCTGTTCCACTGTCTAGATTCAAACCTAGATACTCAACTTCTTATCTACATTCAAACTCGCTCCCATCAAGTTTAATGATTTGAGGTTGAACTTCCTTTCCTCAGTGAGGCTATTGAGATGGTTTTGGTGGAGTTAATGTTGAGGTCGCAATTGCCTACAACAGCTATTTGTATGGTTCAGATCTTTTTGTACGATGTCACAAAGGATGTTTTCGAATTTTCCCCTGGATGTTATGACAATATCATCGGCATATCCTTGGCAGGACACTCCGGGGTCAGTCAAACCACACAGGAGTTCGTCAACCGCTGGGTCCACATGCTACGGTGGAGATGCTAAGGAGACACTGTCTTTGCTTTTCTTTTTCTCTGCTACTCTAGTAAGGAGCAGTTCCGACATCTATTTGGATTTTGTACAGTCTATACCTCTTCTATTTGATGCGTTTTTGACAGCCTACAGTTTTTCTACTTACTCGTACTGGAAATATTTGACAGCCTCGCTTTTTGTATGCTACATCTCTTGATTCTTTGATCATAGTGTTGAAATATGGGACCACGGCTCAATATTTTCCCAACTAATATTATTTGTACGCCCTTGTATACGAAATAAATGTTTATGAATACATTTTTAAGTTAAGAGGAGTTGTGTTTTTATACGACTTCCCAAATTACGACCTGTTTTTATTATTATTGTTTCATAAAAATGTGACGGCTGAATGATCCGAAATATACTCTCAAGTGGTACTTAAATGTTACTCAGAAAGTGAAGATAAAAGTTTATAAGGCTGAGGCATAAGTATAAAAAGGTATTGTGTATTGTAGAGCCTCAACGTTATTTTTAAAATTATTAGGTCCTTAAGTTACAGCAATAAAATTAAATTGTTTTTTATTCTCGATTTAAAATATAAAAGGGTTGTATGTCTGAAATGAGATAATGACTCCGAATGAGAAAGATGGGGAAGTAAAATAAACAAAGATATCCCATTATAAATGTAACGAAAAGAAAAATATTTAGATTAGATTTGATGAGGTGGTTACTCGGTTTATTTCACTTCATTGCGACTTTTTTAGATCTATTGTGGTCCTCTGAATGTAGATTACAATGCCCTGTATACCTACTACGGTTTTGACAGTTTTCCTGTCTTTGCCGTGAAAGTTGGTGAATATGCTCTAATAATGAACTGTTTCGCCTGTCTTTCTCCTGGTGATTTTACCCACCATCTAACAACCATTGTGTATGGGCACTGAACCATTTTTGGTGTCCAGTCCCCAGTTTTTTCCACACATTCTTTTACACTTTCCGGGGCCATGGTCTACAGCTTAAAAATATTAGTTGACTTGTCCGTAGAAGCTCTCTTTATATTATCGGAAACACCACACTAATTACGCATGTAATCGAGATATATGGACACTCTGTTAATATGCTTCACATATTTAAAACACTGGCATAGATCACACAGAGGAATGGCTTCTTGGGACATCAGGTAATGTGGGTTATGCGGGTGAGTCCAATTCTAAGCCTAATCGTCTTCACTCGATAAAATCTATCGTTTGGTAAGGAAGGAGCTCTAGATAGATACATCGGGTATTATTTGGTTAAGTTTATTGCAGGGGTTGAAATTCCATTTTAGTAGCTATTTGTAATGTGATTGCTTTGGGGAGGTATTCGACGTGGATCGGCCTCTCAACTGATGGTGCTGATGGTCACTCGGAGGGTCATCTTACAGGAATAAAACAACTACCTGTAGCACTGGGATACGTTCTATTTATAACTTAAACTTACTACTATACATTAAACTACTTATTACTTATGAATTGTGATATTCATATTCTAACATTCACATTAACACTAATATTAATAGTTCTTAAAACACTATCGTTTGCATATTTATACCACAAGTCAAGTTCGTCATAAGTGAATATAAATAATATTGTTTATGTTTATTTCACGCTCTGAACTTGACTTCGTACGTGCGACCTTCCTACTTCTATTTATGTAACGATTCAACTTTCTTATGATTTATTGAAATTAGCTTCATTAGCTTCAATTTATGTCTTTTATTTAAATATAATTGTTAACTTATTATATTGACCAAAAGGCATCACATATTGGTTATGTATTTTTTTAAAGAGTCGTTTTGGTTTTGACTAGGAACTATATTCATGAATGTTACCGCGGGGTTGGTAGAAAAGATTTTGACAGTTTGGTCAGCTTCCTCATACCTGTGTGAGATGCGCACCCAGAGAAATTCTGTAGTTTTGTCTTTGGATTGGAGTTGAGAGAGTGTTGTTTTGATTTCCTGCATTATTACGTTTTTTGTATGAATGCATTGGAGATTCTCTATAACACTGAGTGAGTCGGTGATTATCAAAGTATCCTTATTTATGGTTAGGGATATCTTTAGTGAGTGAGAAAAGCTTGACCTTCTCCTGTGAAAGAACTACAGATTGCTGGTAGATGCAGTACATGCTTTTCTTTGTTATAGACAACTGCTGCTCCTGCGCCTGTTGATGTTTTGGAAGCATCTGTATATGTCTGGTAGTTTTTGTATGTGTTTATTATCTCCAGAAAGCGAGTTTGGATTGGAGTGGGATTATTGGAGTGTTTGGGTAGTATTTTTAAGGAAGTATTGTTGGTGGTAGCTTTTTGTGTGGTCTTTCAAGTGTTCCATGGAAGCCTTCGGTCAAAATGTACTCCTAGATAATTTGTTTCTTTGTCTAATGGAATCTCCTTTCTCCTAGCAGAGAACTGCAGGCGACAATTTTTGAAATTATCGGAAATTTTCACCCGTCTAGGAAATTATCGATTAGTATAACCAGGAGATCAAATAAGTCATATTTTTTGACTGGTAATATAAGTACTCACCTAACAAATTCACTGCCTCCTGGACTATAAAGTAGTTATTAATTAATAAATATTCAATTCCATTTTCTTTATTCTGTAATCATTTATCGAACCATTATGTACAATAAATCCATTTATTAAACTTTTCATGCTAAAAATTGTTCCGAAAATAGACAAATTGACCTATTCCTCGCTGAACTTTCCACAGATGACCCTTTACATTCACCTACACTTCAACTCGTCTATCTTTCCTTATCCTCCAAGACACCTTCTATTATACAATTTTAAGAGCTAAGACTGATACGTGACCTAGGTTATCTATGTAACTACGGTTAGTACAGTGGTTATTGTATAAAATTGAAATATATTACGTCTTTTGAATCCATCAACACTCATTGAATCATATTTTCCATAGTTTCATAATTTATAGAATACCTTTAAAGTTGGTTGAGAACACATCGGTGCTGCAGCAGTTCTGTTAAAAAAAAGGATCGATAATTAGAATTTATCTATTCACGTAAAACTAGCTGAGATAATTGTGAATGCGACTAATTTTATTTCGGTGGAGCATCTTGACCATTGAAAATCCGTGAGAATGAACATGAAAATTGTATTGAAGATAGGGAGTTCTTTGAGTCAGATATTTGCATCATGTTCGGGAAGGTGGGCATCATTTTCAATGGGAGTTGGCGCACATAGAGAAAGTCACCAAATATGGAATAGTATCCTAATATGGAATGCCTTCATTTCTCTAACACTATAAGTATGAAACGCAACACTCGACCATCTGCGGTTTCATTCGGTCTACTAACTATCGCACCCACACCATCGAGTCAGTTGCGCAAATGCTTCCTGTGTGGCAGGCGTGTTTTGTTTTGTTGTCGTGCAGAAAATTTCAAAGGTTAGTAATAAACGAGTATTACCAGCTGTTATGTTTGTTTACGTGAGTGTTATACTATTTAGTATATCGGTATAATGTTTATTTCACCATTTTGTGATCTTTTGTGATCTTTGACTTTAAAAAAGATTTAGAAGAGTCTGAACTAGTATAAAGATCCAAATATGGACAGTCGTCGGTGTCTAATTCTGGAATATTAAATTGAATGCTTGATGTGTGGGGCTCTGGGCACATCATGTTTGTGCTGGTCCAGATTTTGATACTTGGATCAGTGACTTTAGCCAGTAATTATATAACTTCTCCCATTCATCACAATATATTATATTTCCAAACCAATGGTTCAATAAAACTCAAAGTCCAAACCACAAAATTTGATAAAAGTTCCTCAAAAGGACACTTATGATGCGCTACTAGTTTCGGTACAATATTACCATCATCAGGCTACAATATAAAGAGAAATGGTAAACTTAATACATGAAGATCTTACAAGATTCTGTTAAAATAATTTAAGCAAGAGTTGTTAATAGATATAAATATATAATTATATTTATTTAATTGATCTTAAAGATATTAATGTCCATTTTTGTTATTGTTATGTTAATTTATGCTTATATTCCATATATGGATACCTATTCCAGATTTGGTTACTCATTTGTGATCTTGTTTTTTGTGTTTTTAATTTGATAACTAATATATTTTATTCAAGGCTGTTAATTACTACATATAAATGTATGACTGATTGGTAAAAACAATGAACTGATTTAATTTATATGAAGTTTTTTTTTATATCCCAAAAACAAAATGGTATTCCATATTTGGTGACTTTCCTCTATTATTAAAAATGTCAGAAAATGAAAGATGAAAAATGAAAGAAAGTGTATTTCAGCCGAATGTAGTCAAATTTGTTCACCAATGATAGAAAGTTATCTGTATAGTACCATAAGTTTTTATTCAGGTTTCCTTATGTTTTATCATGCACATCACAAAACTGACAGACATATTTTAAAACAAAAAACCGCTCCTGAAGCCTGCACTCTCTTGGTTTCCTTTGGATCCCATTCCTACTAGACTCTATAATGTTGTTGGGATGTCATACAAAAAAATATTTAATTTCACATCCTATCAAGAAAATGATTTAATAATAATAATAATAATAATAATAAATGCTTTTTTGTACAACTGTCATTAAAAGTGACACTTTTAATGATAGCAAACAATGTTAAAAACGATTGTTTACATAGCAGCGTGTTAAAAATACTTTTAACACTAGTGTTAAAAATATTTTTAGCACGCTGCTATGTAAACGTCTGCCATTCACAACAATCTTTTGATTATTTGAATACTAAAAGTCATTTTGAATTTATTGTCATTGCAAATTCGCTCGTTTCATTATGAAAATAGGGAAGTTGTACAAAAAACATTGTATGGTATTTGTGTTAAAAGTGGTTTTATTTTGTTCGTGAAATTGTTCAATTCGCTCCGCTCATTTCACAAACGTTTTCACTCACAAAATAAAACCTCACTTTTAACACTCATATCATAAATAACTATTATTCTTCTCTTTACTACAAATGAACCTTGAAAATTTGACAACAAAGTTTTTGCTGTCTTCTCAAAATATGATTGATTGACCAGTTGATGAATTTTAGTTAGTTCCAGATAAAGAACAGAATACAAATAACTCAATTCTGCTTGATGAGCTGAAACGCTACAAAAACCTTGGATAAAAGAGTTTTAAAAATATTGTTTTCTTAATTCCCATAATTGAAGAAGAGAATCATGATAAGTTAATAAAAAATTTGTATTAATCGACGGTATTAATATCTGATTTAGACTCTCATGAACCGATCTAATAAAGGTACGACGTAAAGGCCAGCAGTATTCTTTTCAGGGCACGGTAAATGTCGGAAGCAGAATCGATGTATCATATTCGTAGTAGGTTAAGAGGAAACGATTTTTGTGTATAAATAATGTAGCCAGCACTCCTACATGAAATGTCAGTTATCGAATAATCATTATCAAAGTTTGATTGATGTGTCGAGGTCCTCCTACTTTGTTTGCAAATTAAATGCTTCTTAATCAATTTTGGATCGTTTTGTTCATTTTCATTCGAGGCTAGATGATTTATGGCTAGCTAGAGGTAGCAGGTTAAATATTAAATAGGAACCGTCATCATTTGTTTGGATACATTTTTCTTCATATCACTTATTTGATTATACAGTGTGGACATCAAGATATTTTTTCAGAGGACAATAATATACAGGGTGCTATAAATGAATTAGAAAAATGTCGTCGAGAGGTGAAGGAGTTTATAAATGTGAATTGTTTCCAAAATGATGAATGATCCTAGCTCTATAAAGGGTGATTCATTAGTAATGGGCCAAATTGTGAATCTACGTTCAGAAGGCCAAAATAATAATATTTTCATCAACAATAATGGGTCTTAGTCTGCTCCTTACTGAGGTACAGGATGTTAAAGCGAAAAAAATAAAATAGATTTTTGTTAATAGATCAGCTACTTTTCTACATAATGACTTGAGAGAATTGGGTATGAACTAGTTTTTGTAAGGGTAAACAAGAATGTGTGAGAGGACTTGAGTTAACTCGTAGATGTCGCCACATGCGCCATATAAATTAGATGAAATCAGCTACAAATTTTTTATCGCTCATTATTTTACAACCTACTCATTTAACTTGGATAGCCCCATCATTTTTGTAGAGAAAAGCTTAACTTCTTTGATCTTCAAAATATTAACGATTTTCGAGATATTTGAATTTTACTAATTCACTACACTACATTTTACGGTGAAAAAAAATTCAAAAGGTCGTAAATTTTCTTCCAACGAGTAGGTAATGAAAGCTGTGGAGGTCTGGTTTGCAGAGCAAGAAGAAACATTTTTTTTGAAAGGTCTAGAGACGTTGCAGGTTCGCTGAGATAAATGTATCCAATTAAGAGGTGAATATGTTGAGTAAAATATTTTGACATTGAAATTTTGTTTGGTTCTATAGTAGGCTAAGAGTTTCCCGATATACATAATGTAATTTGTCCCACTTCCAATAACAATATTTCTAGGACAAATTTATTCAAGTGGCTTTGATCGAAATCTGACATTTCTAAAAATAATAGTAGAAGTCTCAACCATAAATATTTAAATTAGTACCCGACATAAGTAAATATACATAATGCTTAGCCTCGATTTTCTGGAGCGAAATGCGTGAAATTGTCAACATAATTGTGAGTCGCTGGAGGTGAAACTAAGGAATCAGGGTGTTAATGAAATTTTAAGCATCAGCAAATATCATTATAAATTCAAATTGGGCGTGTTAGTAAAATCCATCGCTGCGTCCCTTCTGTGGTAAAATATCCTTTTATAATGAGGAATAGTTTTAAGCTATATTTCACATTTTTTATGTCAACTCCTTTTATCTTTTATTCTCATGATTGTAAAATACACTGCATAGCAAAATTAACCGAGCAGGCGAAATTATGTTGAGATTCTTTTTTTTTTTTTCAAATACCTACTGAAGGAATTGCAATCATCTATTGTCAAGCTGTTACCAAAAAGTTTAATTGGATAACTTGGATAACAATATTCTTTTATTTATTTTATACAGGGTGGTTCTTAAGTAATTGTAAATAGAGGTACAGTACAATCTTCACTTCAAAATATTGTGATTTAAATCAACTAGCCTCAATAGAATATTGATATTAAAAGAGATACAGGGTGTTAAACATGAAATTTTATTTAGTTTTCCACAATAAGATCAACGCTTCTTGACGTATATGCACAACAATTTGATGTTGGGAGTTCTTGGATATGAAAAATGATAATTTTGTACCTATTTCGATGTATTTTGTAGAGGGTGCCACATAGACCACGTTTGTGGCATAAATGTACACAAAACTTTTTCGCCTTTCACATTAGCAGTAGTTTTGTAAAAAATAATTGAAGCCCCATCATTACAACAACAAAAAAAGGTATATCTGTTAGTATCCCAACCGTTTTAGAGATAATCACATTTTAGTGATTAACTACCTACATGATTATTATTGAATGAAATTACGTTCGAAAAATGTGGTGTTTACTGAGCTGAACATCTATATCGGTCGAAGCACTAGGCTCCGCGCATATGACTGCAACTTCTCGACTTTTCATGTGAATCGGAGTCTACCATCTTTATTACGTGTCCACTCCAACTTTCCACGAGATCGATAGAAAGTGATCATAATTAATTGTCATTGCCAATAACGTCATTTTGTTGAAATTAAAAATTATTTTTCACTTTTTAGTTCGATTACTCATGAAGCATGTTTTTTAGTTACTCTCTACCTATAAATTGATCTTTTACCTTCCAGTTTAACTTCTATAAGATGTGTTTTTTTTTTAATTCGATATCAGATCAAACCTATGTTTTTTATGAAACAGCCCACGTTTTACTTCTATATTGTGTAGTCATTGTTCCTTAAATTCGTATATAAAAGTGGGTTTAAGTATATTATAAGATTTTTGTGGGATTAGCCTCATGAAAAATCATTAGTCATTGAATAGTTCCTAACTTCCACTACATATAAGTCACAAACCTGAAGATGAAGTTAGCTACTTTCTGATTACATGCATGATTTATGAGCTGGTAGCCAGTTATATTATGTCAACCCTTATGTAGCTAACTTATTTTTTAGGTTATGTACCGGGTGGTCCAGGTCCGGGTGGTCCATGTTATAACTTTAGGAAAAAAATTTCCTCAGGAATAGTGGACAAGAGAAATTGTTGGAAATTACTTTCAAGTTTCTAGGTTAACCGCTAGGGGGCGTAACCTGTAAAGAAGAATTTAAAAACCAGTTTTTTGTGAAATATGCCCAATTATACCTAGTGTTGGATAAGTAAACTGAAAAAGGCCTGAGTTTCGCACAAATTTGTTCAATTACTTTTTATTCTATTTCTCCAAATAAAGGGTGGGGGAAAGTGGGAGAGTGTTTGTGGATAAATATATAATAATATAACCTTGATTTGAATCAACCGATTTTAACGAAATTAGTGTCAATAAGAAGAGTGTAAATAAATTAATTACATCTACTATAAAACAATGGAATTTAGTTTTAATTGTCATAGGTACCTACTTTCGAATGAAAAAAATTAAAATTTGTTTTCCTTTGGAATGTTTGATGGAAACACCTAATTATTGTAAATTATAATAGAATTGGATTAAATTCTCAACAAAACGGCACAAACCGCATGTAGATCTTTTGTCGAACTCGAGATATAAATAAAAACGCATAAACATAAGTGAGTATAGTATGTATATAGTATTATAGTATATAGTATTATAACTTGAAATTGAATATGGGAGAGAAAGATCATACAGATATCTTGGTAATTAAAATTGGTGTCCAATTAAATGTTCAAATTGTTTTTCGTAGTTTTCCACACAAATATGTAATCTACGCACGCTTTGACATATCTGTTGCTTAAATGTCAGCTGTTGATATACTATTTATAGCGTTTCTAATGCGGTGTTGCATGTCGTCTCGCGTGGTTGATGGGTTTGGTACGCTAAATCCTTCAATCTTCCTCACAGATAAAAGTCCAGACATGTTAAGTCTGGAGATCCAGCTGGCCCTGAAAATATACTTACCCTTCCAATCCATCCATTTGGATAGCTTACATTCAAATAATCTCGTCTGGAAAAGTGCACAGGACACCCGTCATGCTGTAATATCATATCTCATGTTTGTTAGGAAATATCTTTCAATAAAACAGACAACCATTTATCCAGAAAATCCAAATATGTATCACCATTTGGAGTTCCAAGAAATATGGACCTGCGATCTTTCCGTCAACTATACCACACCAAACATTAGGACTCCATCTACCTTGAAGCTGCACTTCCTCTACCCAAAGCTGATTTTCTTCAGACCAATAATGCTTATTATGTAGATTAACACCATCCGCACTATTAAACGTAGCCTCGTCTGCCCACAAAATGTTTGACATGATATGCAGTTGTTCTTCTAGCAGATTTAACAATTGCAGTAACCTGAGATTGAAGCAGCATTTAATTGGACATTAAGTCTCAATGATCGAAATTCATATATGATCTTTCTTTTACATATTTAATTTTAAGTTGTAATACAGAGTTAGTCAATACTATACTTACTTATGTTTATGCGTTTTTATTTATATCTTGACTTCGACAATAGCTATCAACATGCGGTTTGCGCCATTTTGTTGAGAATTTACCCCAGCTCCATTATAATTCACAATAATTAGGTTTTTCTCATCAAACATTCTTGAGGAAAACAAATTTTAATTTTTTTCATTCGAAAGTACCCTCTACCTATGACAATAAAAATTGAATGCCATTGTATTAATTCATCTACACTCTTTCTGTTGACACTAATTTCGTTAAAATCGGTTGATTCAAACCAAAGCTATAGGTATTTATCCACAAACACTTTCTCACTTTCCCCCACCCTTTATTTGGAGAAATAGAATAAAAAGTATTTGAACAAATTTGTACGAAATTTAGGCCTTTTTCTAGTTTACTTATTAAACACTGGATATAATTGGGCATATTTCACAAAAAACTGGTATTCAAATTTTTCTTTACAGGTTTCGCCCCTAGCGGTTAACCTAGAAACTTGAAAGTAATGTCCAGCAATTTCTCTTGTCCACTTTTCCCGAGGAATTTTTTCTTCCAAAGTTATAACATGGATAGTTTCTGATATATAGCCGAGAGATCGGCTTATTGGACCACCCGATACGTCACAACACAAAAGGCAAACTATTAAATCATGCAAATGTTGAATTATAAAATTGCCATAAAAACCTTGTGAGAATTAAAGCAAAAAATAATTGATTCCCCATTATTTTTTTATTTTTTTTACTGTTATTTAACGTCGGTCTATTTCTGCGACTGAGGCTTATCACCGACGCCGGGAGCACTCTACCCCTAACCGGGAATTTCGGCGAACCCACTAGTGTTCCAACCAGTGGTAGCGTTCTTTAACGAGCCCAACATCCATGGACTCGGGACCTCCGTTTTACGTCTTCTCTGAGAGACGACATATCTACATTATACCTCGTGCTCATTAGTATAATGCCTGCGAGCTGTGATATGCTAGTCCGCTGTAAGCTGTACGGGCCCTATACGATGGTTTTGCCTGGCATGGTCACCCATCCAAGTACTAACCATGTTCAACACTGCTTGACTGTAATTATCGCATCAAACGCGTTACACTGCAGTGCTGGGTCATCGCTCCATTCCCCATTATAATTTTGTCCATCACTAACTGTCAACATTGGAAACAAGTTTTATTTTTGTTAAGTTCTGCGTTGACGATTTTCGTCCATTTAGAACCATTTGCAATACAATGACATACAACGACCTGTTCTACAAAATCAGTTCTTGCATAAACTTCTGGGTTAAAATATTGTCAACCATTTTAACCTCACTTTTTTCTAATCTTGACGTGATCTTCACAAATTCATAACGAGGCATATGCATGTGAACGCAGTATTTTAGATATTGTGTAATTAGTCATCTCTCAAGTATTTATAAAGTATGTTTTTGCTTACGAGAGATCATAATGAAAATCTTATATTTTAAACCCAATTTAGGAAAGTTATACAAATTTAACTTCGAAATTCACAACTTTGAAATGTACGTGTTTAAATGCCACAAAAAATACGCCTCGATTTCAACGTTTCTCAATGTAAAAAGCATATAATTCCGGCTACGAAATTGCTTCACTTATTGCTACTTTTTTTTATCCGTTATAAAACTTTGGAATAGTAAATCGTTATCATTTTATACAATTTAACAGACGCAAGAGAGATCGTTCCGCTATCTGAATACAATAGATTGTGCTGACGATGTATTCTACTAAAAATTGGAGTGAGATTCGTTAGCGTTAGCGTAACATCGTTAAGTGCATTTAAAAACAACACGAAAAATATACAAACTATACGAGAAACTGAGAACTGAAGCAAAATTGACGCTAACGAAAAGCATCATCATCAGACACTGGAAATGGACCATTCTGTTTAATACGGTTCTGTAAATGCCATCAAATCTTATAGTTATTTTTATTGTTTTTTTTTCTATCCGTTACACAAGTGTTCTAGTCTTTCTACATTGATTGTTACCATCAAGTAAATTGTTGTGACTTAAGTATATCACTTACATTTTTATTACGTCTATACAGTACATGTTCAAAATGCTCTGTACGCACTGTTGATAACGATCACTGTTTTGGGTTGGTCTGTACTGCTGATAACTTTCTTCTTCAACATACCCCGTACGTGAGCATCCAGTGGTGTAACAACAGCAATCAGAAATGAAGCATCCCTTAGCAATGCTATCGATCGTCGAGCAGTGTAACGGCGTAACCTGTCCTGTTGATACTACTGGTTTTTCGTTCCAAGATTTCTGACATGGAAAAACTTCCTAAGATCCTGAACGAATGGCTTTACTATCAGGGTAACAGTTAGTGGTTTTCCATTATTATTCTATATGGAATACGGACCTATCACACTATGTCACACTGTCACTATGCGCCTGCCTTATCGAAACCAAGGAAGTTTGGGAGCCGTTCTGATGCCGGGAGCACTGCAGCCTGTTGGCTTATTGTATTGTACTCCCACATTTATTCCACCCATCCAGTTATCCCCGTACCTTGGAGTAGACGATATAGGTCCATTGGATGTGTGCCATATACTTCGGGTGGCGCATTGGCTTCTCCGAAGATTGTTTGTCTCCTCGATTCCAGTGCCTTTTTTATGCAGGTGATCTTTTACCAGGGTATGACCCGTTAAATAACCTGTAATAATTATTAGCTTATTTCTACTGATATTCAGTGGTTCTTCGGCCCGTCTTACAAATGTGTCACCTAGGAAGGTTTTACTGTGTACCTGCTTTGGAGGGTTCCTCCACTGAAGTTTATGTTGGCTTTGTACCCAGTTTTGTATTTTCCCTCGGACTACCTTCTTTGTGGTCCGAAGAGCTGGTTCTGGTCAACATATGATGTTGCTGAACCTCTTCTGGCGAGTTCATCATCTTGTTTATTTCCAAAAATATCGTTATATCCCGGCACCCACACTAATCTCACTTTAACGTGGTCTGCTAGTTCATTTAGTTCTTTCTGGCATTCTTCTACCAGTCTGGATGTTACCTTGCGGCTGTTTAAAGCTGCAAGGGCTGCCTGGCTGTCAGTTTGTATGTTCATTCTATGAGTGTCAGTCCTATATTTGTTAATTCTGACACATTTCAGGATAGCATAAACCTCTGCCTGAAATACAGAGGTATGTTCTCCTAGTAAGAAGAAACATCTTGTGTTTCTCATTACACCATAAACACCTGCTCCTGTCCCTTCTCCAGTCTGTGACCCGTCTGTTTAGTGGCCATATAGTCTCTGCTCATATCTAAAATGGCTCCACTTATGATGTCCTTTAATGGATATGTGTCCTGATCTTACTATTTTGTTGCTCAGGTTATTTTGATGCCTAAATAGCCCCATCCTTGCTTCCCCCATTATCGCGAAGTGTAATGGAGGAAGGCCAAATAAGGCTTCTAGTGCTGCCGTTGGCGTGCTTCTCATGTACCCTGCAATACTGAGACAAGCAAGTCTTCGCACCTTGCCTAATCTTATCATTGCATTTTTTTGTGTCGTCTTTGTCCACCAGACCAAAGACGCATATGTTATTATGGTTTTAACCACTACACTGTATATCCAGTGTATCATTCGCGGACTCAGTCCCCATGTTTGCTATCATTAATGTGGTTTCCGCTCTTGTTGCTACTTTTTCCATTTGTTTGGTCCATGTTAATCTCGAGTCAATAATCACCCCGAGATATGTAACATCCAAACCATTGGAATCTCCGTACCTTGAAGGAATAGTGGTCCCAATCCCACCAGGTCCCTCCTTTTGGTATGGGGTACTATGTTTAACTCATAGTTAAACTCATAGTTAAACCCAAATACAAACACAACCTTGGTTTGTCAATTGTTGTCCAACTTGAATTCGGAACTGAAATCTACCTACATCTTCGAGCAAAAGCCGAATGGATGTATTGCTGATATTCTACTTCAATGACATTCAGCTAAGACTTCGACGTCACGTCTATGGTTCTCATTCGCTCTTACAGTTACTAACCCACAACACCTTCCCTTTCGTTTGCACAATACACTGCCAGAACAACAAAATTTCTGAATAATTGAAAGCATAACTGCGTTGGTTGGTGCCTCTATGAAACTGTTCTCGATACTTTTCCGTCACTAACTTGAAATTTGGTACACCTTGTTCACCCTTTCCGTACGAACGAAAATAATGCTCAGTGATAAACATTTTTTCCTCAAACCTATTTTTAACTATAACATGTGTTCAAAAATAGTTGTCCTTAATATTTACCTTCCGATGCGGATTTTGATGGAATTTATGCAATTGCCAGCAACATCGACTTTTCAAAAACCTGGTACGTAAGAGCGCTTTCAGACGAGACACTTTGTGGCCGGCTACTAGTGTCTGAAAAAAATCACGCGGCTAAAAATACAATTATATAAATAGACGCACGCACACGTAATGTAATTTAAGCCACGCGATTCTTTTCAGGACACTAGTAGCCAGCCACTAGAATCAAGATTCAAGACACTAAAGAGTCCCGTAAAAAAAATCTTCCACACGATACACTAGTCGTACACGAGTATCTAATTCCAGTCAACACAAATATTTTTTTTAATAATCATTGGTCATTTGGAAACACGTGTTCCGTTTGAACGTACCAATTGAAGTTCATGTATTACGAGTGGCCCGTATACAGACACAATGTCTGGACCTTAGTGGGGCAGAGACACTTCGATTCAGTGGCTGGACACGTATTTCTTATCTGTTTCTTATGTGAATGCTTCTAGTTATATTAATGTATTTCCAGCCGCGCGATTCTTTCTAGACACTAGTGGCCGGCCACTGAGTGTCTGAAAATAATTGCGCGGCTAAAGATACATTAATATAAATAGACGCTTTTACACGAGACACACACGAATGCGTCTATTTATATTAATGTATTTTCAGCCGCGCGATTCTTATCAGACACTTGTAACCGGCCACAAAGTGTCTCGTCTGGAAGCGCTCTTAATGTATCGGAAAGTGAGCAAAATAAGTTTGGTTCTTCGAAACACCAGGGGATTTTTAATATACTGTCTATATACTATCGATTGAAGTGAAAAAATTCAATATTCAAAAGCCATACCATCGAAATTTACCATTATTATTTTATGTTATTGAGTTAACTTATAAAAAAACATTCAAGTTTCTATGTCTGAAACAAGTGAAATAAATACACGCAAAGCTGTAGAACGTTGTTCTTATCAGAAGTATGATTCTTATCGTACATCAGGCCATTTAGAGTTTGTGTATTGTATGTTAATCGGTGACCGGGTGTAGGTTCGGTAGGAAACCAACTTTGGTTCACATTAATTAAAAGTTATATCAGTTGTTTGGAGAGCTAATTCGTATATATTCTCACTATAGACGTAGCTGTGGGGGTTGTTTAAAAATAATCTATTCATTTCCCTCATGTGATTTGGGGAAACATGATAATGACAATGTGGTGTAAAATTTAAAGCTCTACAAATTTTGTTGGAAACTTTTTCCGTAACTTCAACGGTTTTTGCGTGATTTCAAATTTAAAATTTATTTTTTTGAACCTCCTATCCTGTTGACACTCCCAAGTAAATTATATAAAAAATTCAATACCTCCACTGAAAATTATGATTTAATGGACTTTTTTCTTGGACTATACTTTCCTTGTCGGTAATAACCCTATTTCTAACTTTTAATGTTACGCTTATGGTTTATGGAGTTATAATAGTAGACGCAGTCCCTAGATTCCACAGAACTAAAGAGACATTTCCGATAACGATATTGTTAGGTAAACTAATAGCAAACAGGAAATATGATTAGTGTACTTTTGTCCAAAGGGAGCCACTTCTAGAATACCTTTGGAAAATTTATTGCGTATAGTTTGAAAATTGTTGCACTGATATTTTAATTGGGTATAATAATAGCTTTTAAACTTATTACGCTCGATACAGGCTTTGGCAACAGATACTAAATTCAATAAATGATAACAAAAGTTAGTTCATAATTGGCTATCTGCTTTCTTGATAAACTCAGGAAGTCTTTCAAAAAAAGGTTTTTCTTATTTCATCCAACGCAGTGCTGTTTCACTTTAGCAAGATGGGGACCATTCCATTATTTGAAAAAAGGTTCGTTTATTCCGAGTGGTTCAAGTATTTATTCCGTGGAGGTTAAAATGAGGGATCAGGATTTTTTTGACAGCCTGGGTTTTCATGTAAAGTTATTTCGGTGAATCTTCTCCCATGCGTCATCATTCATATACAAACGCAATACATCAGTACATTAAATTACACGCAGATCGTAAATTGATGTTTCAATTAGGATGTGGCTAAAATGACGGTGTGCGTTATTTATTATTAAAGCTAGATATTTGTGAATATTGCACAGCCATTTAGCAATATGCTACCTAAACCTTTAGTTTGAGAAAACTGTTAGTATTCCAGAGTTTTATAGGGTTATTCCGCAAATTTACTTGCATAAGAGTTAGAATTAATAACAATTTCCTCAGTAGAAACTTTGCAAATCAGAATTGCCTTTTTAGTGTTGTGGCTGGCAACCATTACTATTGGGCCGTCCCACCCATACGGTTCAACAATGAAAACTAGAAATCTTTTTGGTTGTGCAAATAAATGATAAATATTTTAAATATGTATATTTAAGACTCATAAATATATACAATAAATTTCATTTAATTTTTCTCATAGAATCAGCATCAGCACTTCATGACCATGTTCTCTTAGTAACTTATCAATTTTATACACGTTTCCTTTTCTATTCATTTTTGCAATTTGTAGCAATTCAGGTTTTGTAAGTTTTGTATCAAACTCAATGTTGTTTGTAGTCAACCATGTAACAATCTCATTTTTTGTCGAATTAGTAGAAATTTGCTATTCTAAAAGAACACTATGATATGGAGCATTATCAATAACAATATAAGAGATGGCTCTTCTAAGTTGGGAATTAATTGAGTACTTATCCATTTCATTTAAATATTTCATTGTTCATTTCTCCATGGTAATTAGCTACTCTGAATTTCGAACAGAATAATAAACTTGCTTCAGAGACAAATCCTTTGGTAGAACCAACATGAACAATTATAAAACGCTTACCATCATAACCATCTGGTTTACGTACACTTTTAGTGCTGTTGTCTTGCCAAGAATATGTCCTCTATTTCTTTTTTTTTAACTCAAAATACTCCAACAGATTTAGAACCAGCACCTGTGCGTTTTTCCAGGCATACCTGTTCTTAAAAAAATCATTCATTAATAGTTCTGGTTCTTGGTCGATATTTTGTATATTGGTGGAAGCAGAATATGTTTCATACAATCCAGTTTGATGGAATTTTATCCATAACCATGATGAAATGTTAATTTAAGGTTAGTTTTCATTGCGAAGTAAATAAATAATAAGTAGATAAATAATCTTTACTTACCACAATAATTCGAACACTTGGGTGTAAGTAAGTCGTTATAACAACTGTTTTTTAATTAAATTCATATGCAAGGGGCAAAAAAATGAGTAAAAATGTAAAATAAAAGTGTAAACAAAGTCTTTGGTCTGTCAACGTACAAATTCGCGTTAAACTTATCGCCGACATTCATGCATCATATGGCTATCTCTGTTTGTTGTTTTATGTTGTAATGGAACAAACGATTTCATTTCGGGGGTTTAGATTCTGTGAGTAGGGAAGAGATGTACTACAAAAAGTAGTTTGTGAATAATTTCATACATGGGAAAATATTCACCGAAAGAACTGTATAAAGCAATTTTTCGTCAAACCGTTAACTCCATATTTAAATGAGATTTTGTGCCCATCTAATTTTTTTTCGTCAGATGGAAACCTACCACTAGGCCCTAAATACCTGTTCCTTCCAGTAAAGATTCAACCCCATTGGGGTTTCTTGCAAAACAAGCTAACCAAACAACATTGAGACGACCCTAACCAAGCCGACCTCACCAAAACCACCTCGATCTCCACACTTCAACACCCTTGATCCCAGTACCACCCCATGGGATACTGCTCACTACTTAGAGCTGCAGTCTTACCCAAAGAAGGCCCTCTTTTCAGTTTCTGTTTTCCGTATCGTACTTTTCAGAAAAATGATTTTCATCTAATCTAATTCCTTCTAAGGGAGGGAGCTAACGCCCTTCGGAGATGGCGCTGTACACTGTGAACTCATCGATTTGTTCCATCAAATTTTGAATACTGTCGCATTCGGAAGGAATTTATATATTTTAATATCAATAAATATTGCATCTTCAGAAGAAAACGTGAAGGAAACATCTATTTGCATATAAACTATACTCAAAAAAATAGACTGTAGGGTATTTTGGAATAATTTACTTAACATAATTCCCTATTGATTCTTGAAATTAAAATTTCCCCCGATAAATAAATATCAAAAAAGGTATAATATACACTTTAATATTAAGGGGGATTTATATAAATACTTCGTTTGATAACCCCAAATAATTAACTAACTAACTTTCTGTGATCTCCCTGTATCTTAATTTTCGCAATAATTGAAATCCAAGATTCATTGTGACAATTGACTAACTGGTCATCCCATAGGTGCCACCTGTCAAAAAAATAAAGATATAACAAAATAAATCCGACATATTACTTCACTTCTAATTAAATGATCTATTTTGAATTAAAAAGTTTTTCCCATTAAGACAAAGTTCAATTTTATGAATATCCTTGATATTATGCCATTAACTAACTAAAAATGAAATTCGAGTGAATATTAATGATTTCTGTATTTTTTTCCATCCGATAGATATGAAAATAAATTTGAAATTTTATAAACTGAAAAATGATGACTTATGAAACACCCTAAAATATGGATGATAAATATTAATTTATGTTTAATATTCGCATTTAATGCTAAATATTTTCAGTTGTATAAATTAACACAAAACCCATATACGTATTATTTTAGAAAATATAGTTAAAAACCGAAATGGTTGAAGTTATAGAATATGATTATCATAAAATCGCTTGAGTGAGCCAATCTCTCCAACAATTTTGTTATTGCAATTGAAAAATAGATTCATTCGAATATTTGACAATAATGGCTTATGAATAAGGAAATTTAGTCATTTTTGTGCTTTTGTAACTCATTAGTTATTTGAGCACTACCCAAGTAACACAATAAGCATTGAAGTAGATTTAAAATCGACTTTTGTGTCACTCTTGATGCTAATAGGCAATTAAAACCGTCCACTAAAGCTTTTACATGTAGCATTCATTACGTAATCGCTGCCTAAAGGGAGCGCGCGGTTTTGCCTTGAAGTAGATTTGAAAGCTTATTAGCAATTCAACCTGTAGGCCTAAATAGCAATAAATTGGCAATAAAAGAGCATTTTATTAGATTTGATTGCCAACATTGGCTGTCAGAGTGATATGAAGAAGCAGTCGTTTAGTCCAGATATGGCTTTCAACGCTTTGAAAGTTCATGCGTAGTTGAACATTTTCCGTGAGAATGTGATGAAGTTTTGTTTTGGATAAATATAAGATTGATATTGGAAATGTATGCCAACAGTTAGGTAAGTATTCACAAAAACAAACATCGTCAACTGTGATGGCAGATCTTTCCTTCAATATATATTATGACAATTATTATTGTTTTTGAAACTGGAAAATATCATTGTGAACCAATAGAAATCTCTGCAAACCTTACTTTTCCGTAAAATTTGAATGAAATACTTCCTGAAAACAGAGGGGCCAGTGATAACTGTGAGCAAAATATACTCTATAAATTCAATTATTTGATTATGAATTACGGTGTTGTCATATTCAATTTTGATACCTATCAATGAATTATATACATCCAATTGAAATTAAAGTTTTTCATAGTATTTTCAGTTGGATTGATTTAATGACCACACTAAATTCCAATTTGGCTATTCATTTTTTTTGGCAATTTTGAAAGTCATTACCTCTATTTTTTGGCTACTTTTCATGACTTACTAGCAATCATTGCTACTTAGTTGCAATATTTAGTCTTAAACAAGATAAGACGTCTTCTAAGGAAGGCTGAAATTATTCTATAAAATAATGCTTAGAATATGCTAAACTGTATCATTTTTTCTGAATTATATGGTTCGATCTAGCATTATTTGCTTGGTAAATGAAATGTGTTACTTGGGTAATTTGTGGACAGGACGGTATAAAATAATTTCAAAAACACAATTACTGTTATTATTTCCAAATTAAGTTATGTGATGTTAAACAGCGATTCTTCACGAGAACTAGCCCTGTAGGTGTTTCTGGAGAGATACCTGATAAATCCATAAAAGCCCCACCACAAAACTTACGACTTACATAAATACTAACTTGGCAGTATCCTTTCCCGGGACTTCTCCATTGTATTTGTATCTATTTATTTGGGGTGATGTTCACTGAGATCCAAAGATCTATTATGTGCCCCCTCACTTCTACTTAGTTTTTGAGAAGAATCTCAGAAACAAATAGCTCCTTTAGTCCTGTTTCCCGGAGAAATTCCAGGATATCTGCAGGCTTCAGCTTGGGTTAACGTTCCTCTTTTATCCAGTAATCTCCCAGGTGCTGTGCTTTAGGATTCTGAAGTGCTGTGCAGCTGGAAAGAATGAGAATGGAGGTTTCTGTGTATCCTGGAATCCATACTTATATGTGACTATATTGTTCTCGCCTAGTTCATTGAGTTTGTCTAGTCATTTCCACGCCATTTTAGAACTGATTACACAAGAGCTCAGTGCTTTAATGAATGCTTGACTATCCGACATTATGAAAATCCTTTGTCTTCTGTATCCTGTATCTATATTAAACTGGGCGCACTTTCTTATGGCGTGGATTTCCGCTTTAAAGATACTTGGGTTTTTTCCCAAGCTTCCAGAGTGTTTGGCTCCTGGCCCTCTCCCAGTTCCTTCTATTGCTTTTGAGCCGTCTGTGTACCATTGATCCGTAGGGTCTTCTTCATACTAGTCGCCGTTTCCATTAGCACGAAGTCTTTTTCTGCCTGTTCCTTAGATAACATGACACCTCTTGAGTCTATGTGAATCATTTTGCAGTCAAACCACACATGATCATCCATTCCGTAAGCTTGACATCAACAGAAACCGATCATACTATGGAAAAAGCGTTATTAAGAATTCAGTTGTAGTTGAAAACTGCAATACGTGATAGTCATCGAAGTCTGTCAACATAAATTCATTGGAACATTCCAATAACCTATTAAAAAACAGTAACAGCAAGTGAACAAGAATCAATTACAAATTTTTTGGTAGTGTTAGTTATTTTACTTACCAAAATTAAACCTGTTAACTCAAATTTTTTGCTCGACAGTGTATTTTTAATTGAATTCCTTTTGTTATGAAATCATTTCAAAAGTAAATAACATTGAAATTTATCCATTACTTTAAACTAAGCACAATTGATGACAATTTTCAGACCCAAACACTACCATTAACTGTTCTATTGCAAGTACTTTATGGCTTATTTCTCAGCAGCAGTTTCTTTGTATTCACTACGGCTGTGTGTTGTATTATCCAGTTACAATGGCTTCTTGCTATTTTCGAGAATCGCCCTTTGTTAGGCAATCTGCTAATGCTTTAGTTGTGTTCTCCGAGAATTGTGGAAAATACATTTATTACTTTCTGTGTTCCGTCACACAAATTAATATATTTCTGTGAAAATGTAACAATTCTCTCCTACTTAAACCTCAAATAATGGAAATACTTTAAAAGTGGAATACAATGATCGTCTACATTGCATTTTTCTATCGAGTATCTCACTATCAACTTGAGTTATGATTAAACTTTAACTTAATAACTTTTCTTTAAATTTAAATGTTTCGCGAATATACCTGACTATTTATAGTGTGTTTGGGAATGTATAAAGCCACAATTCTTATTAAGTGGCTATTAAACTTTCTCATGTCGCATTAACTAGTGTCAGACATCCATGAATTATACTGAGTTCGGCAAAAGTCCGGGACCGGACAAATATTGAAAAAAAAATAAACTTTTTGGAAAATCTTTTCATACCACAAATTTAACTACAACTTAAACTATAATTTGAAAATATTTTGAAATATACAGGGTGATCCAATAAAGTGTGGCGTATCAAAGTTATATTTTTTCTTACGAAACACCCTATATTTTATTGCATTTTCTGATGGCTCCTAAAAAATATAATATTCCTTCATAATGGTTCCCTATACCTAAATACAGAGGGTTCCGAGATATGCTGACTTTTTAAAAAATGTGAACATTTCGAAAAAAATTAATAACTCATTGATATAACAGATTCTAGCAAATTTTCTCTTACATCCGAATAGTTGGACATTTTTTTGAATGTATTCCACGATTGAGTACTAGATATCTCTTTACAGGGTGTTCAGAATTTTCAGTTTCATTATTTGATCAATCAATGTGCAGTATGTATCAGGCTTATTTTAAATAGGACACCCTGTCTTTTAATAATTCATCATTTTTTTCCGAATGGTATGAGGGTGTCCTATACCTAGGTATTATACTTTTCGTGCAATTTACAATTTCCTTAAATTTTATGCTAAATAGATTTTGAAACATCTGCAATTCTCTTTAAATTTCAAACTAATGATTTTGGCATAGTTGTTTTGAGGAACTAAATAGATCACGTTTCAAGCCTCCAGAAAATATAATATGGTTTTGCTATCC
>CAJUYI010000110.1:49625-90505 GCA_910591695.1 Galerucella pusilla
TGGGAGAAGAAGAAACTTCCATCCACATACTTGCGAATTGGACAGTAATTCAGAATTCTAGGGCACAACACTTAAAAAATTATTGGATAAAAGAGGGATATTAACCTAAATTAAGCCTGCAGATATACTAAAATTTCTCCGGGAAATAGGACTAAAGAAGCTACTAGGAGTACTAGCTACTTAGTAGAAGTAATAGGGAACAACAGATATTTCAGGTCTCGGTGAATGTCACCCCAATATACTTACATTAATATACTGTATGAGGCACAAATACGCTGAGTCCGGTCTACTAGTTATATTGTCTCCTTTAATTGCAAACCTGAGTAGTTGGTTAAATCTTGTAGATTATACCGACACCGATTCACTAAAAAGTATTTTTGATGTCTGTAGGGGCATACAGCCCGAGCAGTAGTTGTTTCTTTGTAGTGAATGATCAGGTTTTTGGAAATATTTTTGAAACTTTGTGAGGCACAATAGATCTTTCAGGTCTCAAGTCTCATTAAGCATACAAGGCGTTATTAGTATAAAACTTATTCTATATCCATCATTATTACTATTATTATGAATTATATAAGCTTGAAGTAATTGTCGGAATTCTAGGTATAGTGAATTATTTAAACGAATAATTGTCATGAAATTTAGTGGGACAAACAAACAAAAAAGCTGACGGCCTAATAACAATACAGACAATGGTGACAAATTGACATAACCCATTTCAAAGTCATTCTAGACAACTTAGTAAACACTCTACTCTTTTCGACGGAAATATCACACAAAATTACTCTTTTTATGACACGCAACGTCTTTTAAAAATGTACTCTAGCGTCGTAAAATATAAACGCACAGTGAATGGGTTCTTGATTTTGTTTTATTTTCATTCATCGCATTCATATGTAGTAAAAAATGTCATGTTTGCCATGCAGTAGCACTTGCTAAATGTAACTGTTCAATTAAAGTGAAGCTATGAATAAAACTATAATCACCGGCCGACATGATTTTACTTGTTCCAACTATGATTGATTCCTTCCACTAATTTTGTGCACCGAGAAAAAAATTTATTTGTGACACTCAAAATCTTATTATGTCAAATAAATATGATTTTCCATATGGCTTAACTAATATTTAATTTGTCGTTAAGAAAGGATTTGTTCCAAGTTCGGTAAGTGATATTGTTGATAAATAAAAACATATTCATTGTCATCAATAAAATGAGTTATCTATCGAAAATTACATTATTTATTCTTGTAAAAATGTATCATATTTGTCTCAAACAACATTTGTTGAGGTATAATGACAAAATAGTTATATCAATCTTTGAAAGCATTCAAATTAAATGAAGTAGTTTTCCAATAACAAATACTTATTTTTGCAAGCTAACTTTATTGTTTCATTATAAAAAAATTACTTTATGGCAGAATGACATTTATTTATCATAAAAAAATGTATTGTATCGGTAAAATATATTCCTTCACCATAAAAAAGTATATTGTCTGGGTTAACGATAGCAAATTATATTTTTTTGTTGGAAACAAATGATCCTTCTTCAAGAAAACTATCAATTTTTACTAAAATTCAACATATTAATCATAACCGAACCATAATTTTCATGAACATTATATTGCCTTATAGTGAAAAAATATATTTCCCTAAAAAACCGAATTATTTATGGTATTGTTTTTTGTTTATGTGAGTTACCTACATGCACTATTCAATACACTGAATTTTTGAAATGTTTCTAAATATTTAGAAATATATTAAAAGTTTACGGTGTATTAAGCAGTATGGGTAACTTCCACACGGTTCTCTAAATAATCAGGTTACTTAGGAAAATATATTTCTCACAAATATTTGTCTAAGCCGTTTCCAGACTATGTCGAACAACAAAGTTGACTTTCATTTTGTATGTGTGGACTAGTCGATCGAATTGGTCGATGGTTAGTCTGGACGCGGATTGAAATTACAGTATTCTCATGACAAACATGTTTAAAACTGTTTGTAGAAAAGCAGGATAGGAATAAAAAACTTGCTGCTGAATATTTTGATCTATTAAAAAGAGAACTATACATTTTTCAAATAGATACCATACATTTATAAAATAGAAACCATACATTGTTAAAATTGAACATACCTACATGCTCTGAAACATAACCAACAATGGTATCCACAAGATAGCCTTGTCTATCGTTAAGTGTGCACATTAATGCTTTCCCCATAGTAGTTCTTTGGAGTTCTTGGAGTAGATCTGACAGGTTTAATTGAGAAATGTGTATGTTTGAGGTACATTTCGCTTGCTTGTAACTTCTACCTACTTGAATATAATTGTCATTTATTTCCTTACCTATAGAGATATCTCACGATTCTTGTAATCGCCATGAATTTGACAATTCATTCATTCTATTATTAAACTTATTTTTGTCCAGAGCACTTTAACCACATACTTCACAAAAACAAAATAATTAGTAAAATTGCAAAAACTGATCTAATTTCACATGCAGACTGACGCCAAACGTATACAGGTGGTGACCGTAACTGAATAATAGGAAAGGGTGGGGTGAGAATTCTTTGTTACAATTGCCACCTAATTTGTAGGCTAATGTGATTTCTCACGGGTGAAGAAATATGTGATTTGTAGCAAATAAGGTTTTTTTTCTCGTTACAATAAATGTACAATTATACAGAATTACTTATTTTTTCGGTATAAAGTAGATCTTTTTTGAAGCTAATAATCTATAGGCTTATTTCAAAAATGTAGATTTTTGTCAAAACTTTCAAATGATTTACTATGAATATTTAATTTGTTGTTTTAAAGTGATGGAATATTATTGAAGATGTTAGGTTTTTTCTGGGTAATGAAAACAATTTTTACCCAAATAGTATTGTTAAATTTTAAAACAAAATATTATATTGTGCTTCGTAGACTTTCATAGTTTCCGAAGATCAATTGTATGAAGGTGTGCATAAAGGAAAATAAATTTTTTTACATTAAAGAAATTACACTCGAATAAATTATCTTTGTATATAAAAATTTCCCAATATTTTCACGTTAATATGGCTTCTTAATAATGGACGAGCAATGTAAGTTAGTGTTATACAAAGGGGTGTCAAACAAATCAGTTTATTTGTCTATGAATAACTCTTCTCTCGGTGTATATTGTGATGATTGATATAATTGAAAAATATATCTAATTTTCGTTCACTACATACAAGACAAGCTGATATAATTTTTTTTCAATAGTGGTATTAATCAGAAACAGATAGTTTCATGAATAGATTTTATAGTAAGGTCCCAAACAGTGAATTCAAGATTCATTATTGAGTATAAAATTCATCATTTTGTTGGATAAAAAGTTTTAAAAAACGAATGAAAGTGAGAAAAGTCTCGGGTGTAGAGTCATTTCATGGCAAAGTCGTGAAAACAACCGCAATTACATAAAAAATGAAATTTCTGAAACGAACAAAGTGCAATGGGTTTTTATGATATCGTAATACACCTCAATAATGCTGACTATTTGTGAGAAGTAGAAGGATTTTCCAGGCGTCAGCTCGTAGAGACATTTCCTGGAAACTTATTAGTATGTTATGGTTTTCTGGAGATTTTCATTCCTAAGACTAAACATAGCTTGACGCAATCTTTTATCTCACATAAAAAGAAGACGAATCCATTCTATTTATTTTATTTTATTCAAGTTTAAAATGTAGTTGCATTATTCAATATAATCAAAAATCAATACAGTTAAATTCTCATACAGTTGACAGAAGCAAACAAGAGCTCTGAAAAATTTGTTAACCTTTTAATTTGTTCACATTTCACCTTTCTCAATTAGCACTCCTTGTTATATATAATTAAAAGGTATAATATGTTACCGTTGAAGCATGAAATCCGTTTTTCCATAGAATACCTAGTCATTCCATGAAATAACTGAGCGCATCCGTTAAAGTGTAAAATTCTCTTGTATTTCATGGTTTAACTACTTAGTTATTCAATAGAATATTGAACTGTAGCTGGTTGAAGTGTAAAATAATCTATATCATATATCTCGCATGACAAATATATTCACCTTCCACCCCTACTGGATTTATGAACTATTCCGGGAGAGAACTTGTTTAGCAATTTGGCACAAGAAACGACCGCATAAAACAATTATATTCCCAATCCCAGTTCAGTGTCGAACAAAAATCAATTGAAATCGAAGAAGTACCGGATGTAGAAATGTCGCTCCGGTCGGTTGCTACAGCTCAAAGTTTGGTTACTGGTTAGGGATTTAAAAAATGCTCGTGTAAAACACAGTGTGTCAACAAAAAATTTGTTCAAGAAATAATGTTCCTTGTAATTCCAAGTGTAATTTCAGTAATCATTGTTGTAACAAATTATTTTTTCTAATTTTGACATATAAAGTGACACTTTTTGAAACTGATTGACATTATGAAACGTCTTACTTTTTGTAACTAGTTGCATAAAGTGAAATTTCATGCAATTGGTGACGAAAAATGTATTTCAAAATTAGTGACAAAAAGAATTATTCTATTTATTAAACTTTTATAATACAAGTTAAAAACATAAATTATAAATTAATTAATTATTATAAATATTGATTACACAATTATTGCAATTATTCAAATTAGTTCCCGACGACATATTTTTTTCATTGCTCGAACTTGCTGTCATTTGGGAAGCGGCGCACATTGCATTAGATGTTTCACCAAATATTTATTGCGCTATAAGTTTTCTATTATTCATGGAATTTTCAACATATCCTCCGCAACAGAAGTAGATTTCCAACCTTCCATGCCTCTTTAATTTTGAAATATCAGCGCCACTGTCTGCTAGGAAAGTGGCAGAGCTTCTTCTGAAGCAGTGGCCAGTATATAGAACAGGATTTGAAAGACCAAGAAATTGTGCAATAACTTTTGGCAGACTGCTAAATGTGTTAATTCCCACAGGATTTCTAGTACATTTCTGGCACATTTTACAAAAAATCTGTCGTGTTTTAAGAACCTGGGGACGCAACTTAATATAATATTTTCTTGATATTTCAACAAGATTCGTATTTTCAATGTCTCCAGTGGTAATTGCAAACTGCCGTATAACTTTTGTTTTTGAAGGTGGGATATCAACACGAAAATGGCTTCCTTCGTCTATAACATTTTCAACTGGAAGAAATGTTAATTCCGCTTTTATGCATGCTCCTGCCATTCCAATTATCATTGCAACCTTAGCCATTAAGTATTCTTTGTTATCAGCTTCCACTAAAAATTTGGCAAAATCTTCTTTAATAAAAACTTTTGACTTTTTAGCACCGTACCCGCCCGCTTGCCTTTTAATATATGCTACCAAATTTGTATATTTCTTAATATCAATATTCCTTTTCAGATTTAGTTCAGACCTTAACATTGAGTAAAGTGTCCATAATGTGGAAACTTTTAGATCTTTCTTACCATCAAAATATGCAAGTAAAACTTTCTCATTAACATGTTTAATTTTCTTCTCATCACACCACGTAACTAATTTTTTTCGTATGCCAAATCATAAACTGCCTTTGACTTTTTGGGAATTACTGATAATAGAGCATTACCTGCTGCCTCTTCAATATCGCATGGTAGCTCTTCAGAACTTGAATCACTCATTTTTGAAAAATAAAACTAAAAATATATTAATCTCTCTAAAAACCTTCCGTCCAGACTTTTTCACAAAATGTCAAACTGACAACTAACATGAAGTAACAGCAACAAACTAAATTTATGTTTTCCAAATTTTTATCAATTATATTAAATTTTATTTTTTTATTACTTTCTTCAAAATTAGAAAAAATCTTGTATGCAATACGTTACGAAATGAAATTTTGTGTCACTTGTGAGTTTTTGCGAGACTCACTTCGTGTTACACAAAATTAGCATTTTGTAACTGGAATAAACTGCTTCTTTTTCATTTTAATTGTCTATCATTAGTTCAATTTCATTCGAGATAAATTGTTTATTTCACACTTCAATTGTCTCTTATTAGTTAATTCATAGAATACCTAGTTATTTCATAAAATAACTAGTTGAAGTGTCGAATGAATAACACATCACACACTTTAACGGATACGATCAGTTATTCCATGAAATAACTAGGTACCTATTTTATGAAATAACGGCATTATAATTATATTAAACGGTAATATGTATACCGAACGTCCTTCCACTGGAAACGGCTGAATTTTATATTATACCTCACGACTCTGCATACCTCAGGGATGATATCAAAATACATTGTGAAATGATGTGAAAAAAAATAAGAGAATCAAAGCGGTACCCGAAAAGGAGTCCAAAACCTGAACCTAACCTAACCCAACCGAAAGTTAGTAACGAGTTATAAATGAAACGACATGACGGAGAAAATCAAAAATAGGTGTCAGGATAATTAACCCAATACAATACTTCGAAAGGGTTTTGATAAATAAGGTGAAGAGGCTCTTAAGAGGAGAAATTGGTTATTGAAACGAAAAGATAAGATAAAGTGTAATTGGTGTGGTGGTAAACTGTATTCAATGTCGAGTATCTTCAACGGCTCAAAACTTCTCAACTTACACTGTTTATTGATCGTAATCTAGGAAGGGTCCGATTTGAAAATAACGTGAAAAAGAAGTTGAAGTTCATACAGCATTTTGCAAGTTGATAAAAACAAGATAATAATGTATTGTTATGTGAGAAGAGCAGAGTAACCAAAGACAGCTTAAAATGTTGAAGGATGAAGAATCCAAAAAAAGTCAGAAAAGTAGTTTTCGTATTTGAGGTCTGTTATTAAGTGTTCTGTACATGAATAGCTATCAATATTTTGTATACAAGAAGAATATAATTTCTCTATTTCTCAGAAAGTTGTATCCAAACCAAGGTTGATGGATAAACGATTCTATACTTGTTGAAAAATATTGCCCAGGCTTTATTTTTTATTGCCTTCAATACAATTATGTACTTTTATTCCATATTCAAATCTTAAAAAGCTTTAAAATTGTTTTCACACCCAGTTGGAATTGTGATTGCTCCATACTATTACAAAATCCTTTGGTTGCAGAGACTATGAGTGTGATGTGTGCAATTTTTAAAACTATTTTAATTCGAAATTCCTGCAAAACGGATACAGTCACAGACCAAAGCAAACATATTAAAATTCAAATCGCTCAGATGATACAGGCGGAGCGGAACATCATTTTGTTTTTTAACCATCAAATATGTAAATTAGTTGAACAAAATACCAAGATTATTGCGAAAAAGAATAAACTAAACACTATTATTATTAGAAACTTGAATTCCGACTGATGTTAAAAATAAGATGGGACATTTTATATCAAATTTGCAAACTAACAACGCTCCTTGTCCAAATCTCCAAAATATCCGGAATTGCGGACCAAATAATAAAGGACCCAACTTCTTTATTATTCTGTTTGTATGTAGGAAAAAAATGGGATAAGGAATGCTTCAAAACTGAAGTTCACAATGAAACATTCAATCTCCTAAGTAAATATACCACAGAGCCCGATTTCAGCTAAGCTCATTCTTGTTGCTTAACAAGTTTTTCCACGTATTTAATTTATAAAATTTGGCCCTTCACCAAGTGGTTGGCAGAATCGAAAGATCATTGGACAACAAAGAATCCAACCTGGGTATATTCATAGATATTGAGGGAGCGTTTGATAAAACAACCTTTCCAACAATTACCCAGCAACTCAACTCCAGGAATGTACCTCTGGTAGTAGGAGAATGGATACTCAAGATGCTCTCTAGTAGAGCAATAAGTATCAATGTAGAAGACATCACAGTAAGAAGACTAGTCATGAGGGGATGTCCACAAGGAGGAGTCTTATCACCCCTTCTGTGGAACATAGTCCTAGACACCCTGATTAATCACCTCAACAACAATGGATTCTACACAATTGCATTCGCAGATAACATAGTTATCTTTGTGAACATACAGTGCGATAGAGCGCAGGATGGGCTTAAATTAATTGAAACATGGTGTAAGGAACACTCACTGTCGATCAATCTTAGAAAGACTGAGATGGTCCTTTTCACCAGGAAAAGAAAGAAGTTTATCGGGTTTAAAACCTCCCGAAATCTTCAAAAGCAAACTAAACTTTTCGGAAGAGGTGAAATACCTTGGTATTACCCTCGATAGGAAACTAACATGGAACTTTCATCTACACAGCAGAGCAAAAAGAGCATATGTGGCTTATGAGCAGTGTCGGAGGACAGTGGGACGCACATGGGGTCTGTCATTCCGTGTGGTCACCTGGATCTACACTGCAATAATAAGACCCATGTTAACGTATGGAGCAATTGCATGGGGACCGAAGGTTTTACAAGCAACGGCCATCCAAATTTATATCAAAAAAAAAATATTCTGTTTGTATGTAGGAAAAAAATGGTATAATGAATGCTTTAAAACTGGAGTTCACAAAGAAACATTCAATCTCCTAAGTAAATATACCATAGAGCCCGATTTCAGTTAAGTTAGTTCATGTTGCTCAACAAGTTTTTCCACGTATTTAATTTCTAAAATATCTTCCAATTATTTCGCCCGATTTCAGTTAAGTTAGTTCTAAAATATCTTTCAATTATTCCGAGATACATCCCACCCATGAAAGCTTCTATATATTGTATTTATTATAATAATTGCACCAACATTTATATTTAATGTACTCACTGCATTATATTGGCGAACCGATAAAATATCCATCCACTCTTCTAAATTAGAGAGTCACAATCACATTTTGTATAGTTGAAAATAAATTTAATCCAATATTATATGTTTGAAATATTAACGTTTAATTAGTATGGGGGTTGATTAATAATTCAATTACACTATTAAATACTAAAAACATTACTCAATTCAGGAGTAGGACAATAGTTTATATTTGAATTGAAACATTGAAACTATTTAGCTTGAGTGTTTGTTTTAAAATCAAATGTTACTCGTTCAGGTTTTCGAGTTTATCACATTGGCAGACCCTAGATTAAATGCTCAATATAAATATGGTACTTAGTAGTATTCACTAATTTTTTTCACATACGCAAAACAGTCTAAAAATAGACATGCAATAGAAAGTTCGCTTTACTGGATGAGAGTAAGGAGACAGTAGCGTTGCCCTATTTAATATTATTACTTCTGTGGAACAAACTCGGAAAATATTATAAAGAAAGCAAAAATGGTTTAAAGGAAGCTGGCCGGGAGAAATTAAGGCTGTAAACAAAAATCCTGAGCTGCCATAGTGAGTCCAATATTATCACTTATAGAAGACAATGCGTGAATTCGTAGAATTGGCCTATTAAAGACGAGAGAAAACCTCTTCAAGACTAGCCTGTATAAATGGAATGAAATGAAAATGGAATAGAAGATTAACCAGCAGAAAGGGGGACCCAAACACCCTTTTGCGGGGCCGGAACTTTTGAGGTGTATCAGCTTCAATTTATTATTAATATCAATAATAGCATTAATAAGCTCCACTGTCGGCATTTTTGGATTTTATACTTAGGCCCGGTTGTAGATGCATAGTTCAACTGTGGTTCTGCGTTGAACCGAGTTTAATTGCAAATTTTTGTTGTTAGTACGTCAGTCACTACTGATCTGTGGTTCAAATAGAAGTTTACGTGAACGGTCCTCGAAGGGCGTTCAAAGGCGGTTCAAGAGGGTTTTGGCATTTGACGTTGAAATGTTAACCTTTAAAAGTGAGGTTGAATATCTGATCATTCATTATTTCAATCAAAATGAACGAATTATCAGAAGAATTAAACGACGATAAAGGTTTTTTACAAATTTTGAATGGTTTTTTACATCCTAGAAGACCGCAAACCTTTAGAAATAGACCCAGTCATTTTGAAATATGGTCTGATATTGAATTTAAATGTAGATTTCGATTAGAAAAACAAACTGTGGGATTTGTAATCGATGTAGTTAAAATCGCAATGTTAAATTGAAAATCGTATTCTGAACCACCCGATGTAAAAAAATTATTGAGAGCGCAATATTACATCGTAGCTAACTTCACTAATATTATGTTGTGTAGTAGAATTTACCTAATTTTTAAGTTATTGGTCCGATTATGTAAAGCAAGAGGTGAAGGAACCAGAAAAAAGAAGACTTTTTTAGAGGAATTATTTATTTATCATTTTTATTTAAAATATGGATGGCGTTTGCATTTCCTGGATTTTTTAAATGTGGCTCTAAGTATAAAATTAATTTATTTATTTTAGCCTGTAATAGGCAATGAAAAGGTCTTACGCTATATCAAACGGATTTTTCTTTCTATACGCATATAATTCCTAAAAATATTTCAATTTATACTCTAAAATTTGGCTTATTTTTTTGTTTCGATATTGCTAATAGGTACATCACACAAAATACAACAACCACCACATTTTTGTTTACAACCACATACAACTAATATACAAAATTGATTTGTATCTACAATATGCTTTATAGGACATTACCGATGGTAATTCTCAATCAACACTGTCAGTCAACGATCAAGTTTGGCATGGGACATTAAAATTTCAGATGAAAAGCGTAGTTCAGTGCAACCAACGTGACCTGAACGGCGTTCAAACAAACTAATGTTGATCTTGCACTCTACAACGAAAACCAAAATGAACTGGGTTCAAAGTTGACTGGCAGTTCAGTTAAACTAACGTTCACCTGTGACATCTACAACCGGCCCTTAGTGAGTGGTCCTAAGCCTTATATAAATGAAAAATTGGATCGGAAAATTGACGCGAGATCAAATTCTATATTTACTGGCCTATAGGTACAACATCTAGAAGGTCATTGGATAGAAGAAGTACATTTACATAAGTTGAAAGTTAAAACCTGCAGATATCCTAAAATTCCTCAGGAAAACGGGACTAAAGGAGCTACTAGAATATAGTTTATCTACGGTAAAAAGACGATGACGCTGCAAAACAAAATATTGTGATGTTGCCAAGCTGTAGTTTTTTTCTTCACTTGAGCATTTAAAATCTTCAATTCTTTATATTTAAATATGTAACAATAATTATAATAATTAATAATAATGAATAAAAAAAGTGAATACTATTACTTACGTAGTAAGCGGCATTCTCGTTTAACAAAGCTTAACAAAGATGTTGACATTTACTTGTAAATATTAGACGATGATCGAATGTGAATAAAGGTCAAAACAAACTGGGGAATTTTACCAGTTGATCTGACAACGTTTTGAAGTTTTGCCAGCCCGTTAGTTGTAAATTGCCCTGGCTGTTAAGGATGAATTGTATTTACGGTTTGTAAATTAATATTTATTCTGATGAGCAGGAAAGTAACTAAAAGTGACATCATCGTCTTTTTATCGTAAAAATCCTATAGACTGATAATTGAGATGAATAATCTCAGTAATAACTGGAAAAAACTTTCACAGTCACTATAATCTGGATTCCATTTCAATTGGGAATCTTAGATATTATAAGCTAACCAGGCAGCAACATTTCCCATCGTAAGACCTGGGACAATCCGAAATAAGAACTGGAAGGCCTTCTTTAGGTGTAGAGTACTTGGTAGGACCACTGGAACATATCTAGGATTAAATCATGTGAAATACATCCAGATATAAAATAAAATACCTAAATCGAAAATTCAATCCATGAATAATAATGTCAAAACTACCCAGAAGTAAGTTTTATGAATTGAGAAAAAAAAAACTTTTCCACTTCTTTCAATGCTGTTCAGTCCAACTACCTGTTTTGTTGATTTTATGTTCCAGAAAGTTGAGTGTGCGTGTTTGGTTTCTATTCGTTTTTCCTCTTTATCACTTTTAGTGGATTTAAGGATTTTATCAAAGTTCGTTAGAGTTTAAGGTTTGATTGGAAACCCAACCGCGTACCGAAATGGCTCAGATTTCCGTAAGGGTGATAATTAAATTCCAAGGATACCTAAGCCGCATTTTAAAATGAAGTGGAATATTAAAGTAAGCGGAGAATTTGTTGCTAGTCTGCGGAGCATTTAAAATCAGAAACAATTATCGAGTATGTGGAGTGCAACAAATCAATTTCTATTGTAGCAGTTTAAGTTATTCGATAGATAAATAGTAAATTATACACAAAGGTGTTGAAGACTATTATCATTGACTCAGCATCAAAATTATTTCGCGAGTGGCTTTGCCCCGAGCGGAATAAGGTACAGAAATTAAAAAAAATTTTATTTTTATTTTCGGTACTGTTTATTTTGGCGGACACTGTATCTACTACTGGAGATGGGCGCGTGGGATCAAGAAAATGTTGAAAAGTCTTTTGGGGCCCACTCGTGAGGACTTTGGGAACTAGATGGATCCAACTAACCTACATGACGTGATTGTTGATGATTTTGACCGGGTTCATTGCGGAGGCACCCTCTGGAGAAATTGTGATTCAGATAGCACAGAAGTGTGGCAGATCTCCTCATGAGCCTCAGACATACAAGACATTTGCTATTACTGCGAGATTTATAGTGCTAGGAGTCAAAATGTTATGCTCAGGACGCAACTACAAGACGCCACTACCGCCAAACTGGAGGGCCTACACAGTTTTAACCCATCATGATCTCACAATTATCATTAAGACTACAACATATTAAAAAAATCGAAAATCGTACGAGAGCCAGGATTACCTATAAAATGGTGCGGGGTCCTCTGAGGCAGAAATTGGGAATAATTCACAAACGCACCACAAGAAGCGTGTACCCCGTCGTCTGACTGACAAGTACACTGTCAGTTTTCGATATATTATGAACGTACTCGTTATGTCATCAGTCATTTTTGGTTGAGCGTGAATTTTGAAATAATGGCATTTTCATCCAAATAATTTTATCTTGTTGGGTGATTTCAAGCAGCAAATATGTTAAAGACAATCTTCTGGGTATACAAAATTATGTTGCACAACTTTTTGTTAAACTATATACCATCCCTGAATTCTTAAAATATTCGAATTTGTACATAATTGACCTAGGTTGAGAATAGAAGAAATTATTAGCCACTAAGAGAGAAATTCAGCTTCTCGTTTGGCTAGAAGAAGCAATAATTGTCAACTTCACAGCTAGTAGTGGGAAAAATTCATAATCAATCATTTATTTCATCTTCTGTGTGTCCCTTTTTTCATATCAGTTATTTTTGGGAAATCAAACCACAATCTTTTTATTTGAAATATCTTTTCAGCCTCCAGACCCCTCTCTTGTTGGTAGCTTCTCATCGCCTAGTAAAAGAAACCGCACATTCAGCAGTCAGTCGTGCTGAATTTGTGGTGATGGGAATCATGAAAACCCACTCTTTTTGTGAAAAGAATCTGCAGACAAACCCATTAGTTTTTTGAACAACCAATAAATCCAAATTGTTTCCTTCGAACCTAGGTGTGCGGCAACAATTTCAGCTTCACAAGCGTATGTTGAGCTTACAAAGAATCTACTACAGCTTTAACAGTTTTATTATCTTCGTTTATCAGGTCTGCTTTGCCCATTTTTGTCCTGGTGAAATTTCTGTGCTACCTACTCCTTTGTGGCCATATTTATTGCCGACCTTGCTACTTCACAGAAGGGTTTCGGTCCAGTTGTTGACATTGATGAGTCTTCCATCCGTCAGTTTGTTCTCCTCATAACCCTTGTTTCCTGGCTCCCAGGCTACCTTGCCATGGCCTCTATGTGCGTGCTAGGCTCCTGTGTAATTCTATACTAGCTTAAAATTGACCTCTATGATATGGAATGCTTGTAGATGATGGCAACCAGTAGAATTCCAACAATAATAGATCATTCTCAAATTGACGCTATAATTAGACAATTGGATAATCAACAGGAGCATTCGATTATATTTCGGTCAATCTCTTTTATTTATATCTCTCACAAGAGTGATTTTTTTCAATTTTGATTGATTTAATCACATTTTCAAAACAATTCCATTGAAATTATACCTGCATAAATCCGCTTGTGCTTCTTATGAGCTTAACCATATTCTCAGCTTAGAGCCTAAATTATTTTATTGTGAAATATAGCAAGTCAGTACTCTAGCTTTTGCTTTTATACAATGGCATCAGCTTAAAAGCTTATAACATCCTTTCATTGGTATGTAACCGATATCGCAAAATATTATGCTACGTTTTACGAAGGCAAAGCCGATTATGTAAGGTAAATACTGGAACACTATGTGATTTGGAATCTCAGGTAATGGTGGATGATGTGATGATACCAATAAAAAAAACCTATTCGAAAAATGTGTTGTTATACAGAGCGCGTCACGATAAGCTTAGACTATGTATTTTCCAATTTTTGTTACAAATTTCACAAGTAGTGAAAAAATTAGATATATACTCACTATAGGCCCATTTGTCTGATTAGTACATTCTCAAAAATATTTGAGAAATCATTACAAAGCAGGTTAAACATTTTTTTTGAGAAACACTCCGTCATTTCAGATTTGCAATTTGGGTTTAAAAATGGGGTTTCTACAAATGATGCGACTGCTTAAATAATTGCGGAGTTATATAATCGTATTGATAATAAAAAACCCACGCTTTGTGTTTTTCTCGACCTTGCCAAGGCTTTTGATACTGTGGATCACCCACAGCTGTTTGGAGCCTTGGAGAGGGCGGGTATACGCGGGATTGCACTCGATCTTCTTAAAGATTATTTGCAAGACCGCACACAATCTGTAAAAATTGGAGAAGTTATAAGCTACGAAAAGAGATTAAACTATGGGGTACCACAAGGAACGGTTTTAGGACCTCTTCTCTTCTCAGTATACATAAATGTACTTACCCAAAATTTTGCTGGAAAAGTTTACAGTTTTGCTGATGATACAGCAATTCTGTATTCATCAGACTCGTGGGATAATTTAAAATCAAATGCTGAGGAGGATCTAAAGAAAATAATTGACTGGTTTGATCATCATCTTTTAACCATAAATTTTGAAAAAACTTTTTTCATCCCGTTTGTGAGTTATGAAAATCATTTACCATTGTACACCTCCCTAGACGTCGATATGTTGGAAAAACACATAGAAATTAAATGTACGAATGATATTAAGTATTTAGGAATAACGGTTCATTCACATTTGAGATGGGACCATCATATCCAACAAGTTACCAAAACTCTTAGAATAATGTTGTATAAATTCAGATATCTAAGTAAAATACTAAATACAATGCAATTGAAAATCTTATATCATGCCCTAGTGGAATCACGCCTTCAGTATTGTATACTAAGCTGGGGAGCCTGTTCTTATACTCATTTTCGCAGACTAGATGTGCTACAAAAAAGAATATTAAAAATAATTCATAAAAAACCATTACTGTACTCATCGGACTTACTTTTCCACGAAAGCCATGTTTTGGACAAATCTATTTTTTTAATGTATTGCTGTATTCCTACAAAAACAAAACACTGCTTCGTAACATTGCTCATCATCACACAACATCATCATCATCATCATCAACACAAGACAAAAAACTAACAACTTTGTAACAACAAACATAGCAAAAAAGACAATAGGAACAAAATGTTTCACTTAC
Organism: Galerucella pusilla; assembly: GCA_910591695.1. Taxonomy (NCBI): domain Eukaryota; kingdom Metazoa; phylum Arthropoda; class Insecta; order Coleoptera; family Chrysomelidae; genus Galerucella; species Galerucella pusilla. The sequence continues at coordinate 65,139 of CAJUYI010000110.1, forward strand.
CTAGCTGCAAAATTTTTTAACTATCTACCTGATGTATATAAAATTTATTTTTTGAGAATAAACAGCCTTAATATGTTTAAACAATATTTCAAATCATATCTATTTCGAACAAATAGAAATGCAATCCATCAACTTTTTGAATAAAACAAGTCACCTTCATTAAAAACAAAAAAAAAAAGCAAAAATAATGCTGTCACTAATATACCTAATTTTATTAATCTTCTTTTTTTGTGTTCACTTTATTTTTTTATTTTTTGTAGTTTCTTACATTATTTCGACCTTAATACACTGTTAGTTATAAAAAAAATCCCCTGCACAACCACGGTTTCTTGGGGATATCTTTTATATCAATGTTATCAATGTGCTCAATCAATATAAATGTAATCAATGTAAAATGTAAGCTATTATTTGTAGATTTAGTGGAAATGTCATTTTTGATAAAAAGTTCGTCTTGTTCTGAAACCCCAAGAAGTGAAGATAGCTCAGGTATTTCGGAACCTGCTTCATTTTAGGGAGAATTTTCTGGAACATACGATGGAATTTGCAATAATTTCAAGATTGTAATGACAATCCTTTAAGCCAGTGGCGTGGTACTAGGGGTCTCTGAATTCTCCATCAAATTTTCTACATAAATAGTATATTTACAAGATGGTTAAGACTTTTATTATTGACCGAGCCCAAAAATTATTTCGCGAGGGGCTTTGTCCCAATCGAAATAAGGTGCGAGGTTGATAAATGTACATGCTGTATAATATACAATGTTTTCCATCACTGGCTCAATTTGATATATAAATTAAGAATAATAAATAAGAATAATAAACAAACGCGCCACGAGAAGCGTTTACCCCGTCGTCTGACTGACAAATACACTGTCAGTTCTCGATATAATATTATGAACGTACTCGTTATGTCATCAGTCATTTATGGTTGAACGCGAATTTTGAGCTAATGGCGATTTCTATTTAAATAATTTCAGCTTGGTGCTGCCGTAATACCCTTAATGAAAAAAGCTATAGGTAAAAAAAGTTTCACATACCTGGCTCCAAAGTTATATAATCAATTACCTTCTGATTTGGAAAAAATTAACTCTTCAAGTTTATTCAAAAAAAAAATAAAAAATTGGATCCAATCTTATCCGGCTGCTACAATGCAAAATTTCATTTCTTCGCGAAATGAAAGTTATTATAGTCTGTCAATCTTATCGTGATTTATAAAACTTGAAAAAAAAAAAACTTTTTGTATTTTTAATATTTTATCTGATGTTACTTACATTTGTATTGTCGTTTTATATTCTATATGTTATATCTTATATTTCAATTTTTTTTTAATGTTCTCATATATACTTAAGACTTGTTTTAGTAACTGATTGCTTTTAATTTTAATTTTTGTACATCCATTTTCCATAATAAATGAACTACCGCATTCACGCACAAGCATGGCTTTTGTGAATGTACTGCTCCTTTTGCGATGAAAATGGACTACTTATTTTCTAAACTTATTTTTATATGCTTGTATCTTTTTAAATACAAATTGTAATTATTGTAACTATAACTGAGGCAAATAAATTATTATTATTATTATTATTATTATTATTATGATAGGTAATCTCAAGCAGAAAATATGCTAAAGATAATCTCCTGGGTATGCAAAATTATGTTGCACAAGTTGTCGTTAAACTATACTATCCCTGAATTCTCAAAATATTTGAATTTGTCCATTATTGACCTAGGTTAATAATAAAAAAATTATCAACCACTAATAGAGAAATTCAACTTCTCAGTTGACTAGAAGCAGCAATAGTTGTCAACTTCATAGCTAACAGTGGAAAAAGGTACTTCTTGTTGAACTTGAATACAAAACATTACCTGCCTAGATGTAAAGTAATTTTTAATATTATTGATTACGTTTCAACTTCCACGATTTCCCAGTAGCATGAACTTAATAACATTATAATTTACGAATGGGAGAAGTAGCAATGAACTACTAAATCAACATATCGAATCAGAAATTGTTGAAATACAGTTATTCACAAAATAGTTTCAGAAGTGCATATATTGTTACTGATATGTTGTTTATTTGAAAAGTGATCTACATGATTATTGTGGACATCGTTAATGAACTTTGTTGTTTTTCAAATGAGACCATAATTTCTTTTATTGTATATAATAAATATTTTTAGTGCTGCATAATATTCTATTCACAATGATTCTATCTCTCACCTCTATCAAATTAGTCAAAAAGTAGTGATATAAAACTACTAGACTGTTTTACCTGGAGATTCTAAAATGAACCATTAGAGCACACACTTGTGGGAAAGAACTATGTTTTGATTTTCTATTTGACTCAATTACAGTATCTTGTAAAAATTATTATTTTAGTAGACTCCGTTTCCTATGGGGAGAAGCCAAGTGAAGTTTGTCAACTGACTTGCGCAGAAACCAAAATCGGTTTGATAAAACAACCTTTCCAACAATTACCCAGCAGCTCAACTCCAGGAATGTACCTCTGGTAGTAGGAGAATGGATACTCAAGATGCTCTCTAGTAGAGCAAAAAGTATTAATGTAGAAGACATCACAGGCTTGTTTAAGCATCACAGGAGCCATGAGAACAACACCAACCGCAGCAATGGAACTAAGTACTGGTCTAAACCCTCTGGACCTGTACGTCAGGGAGGTTGCGTTAATGGCCATGGTACGATTGCGCACGGCTGGTGTGAACCCCAAAGTAGGAGTGGGCCAATTGAGATTGAGCCTCTGCTGCAGGCAGCCAATGATGTAATTGAGCCCAGGTTTTTGTTTAACAAACCCTACAAAATACAAATAAAGCAGAACACAGAGCCAGATGCGGCAAATGCAATACGCATATATTATACGAATGGTTCGAAAATGAAAGGAGGCTCAGGATGTGGAGTTTACTCGAGAGCAACAAGCCTAAAGATTAAGTGGAGAATGGGAAACAATACAGAGCCGACTGGTATCTCAATTGCCACAAAAGAACTAACCAGAAGAGGAATTTCTGGCAAAAACATAACAATCTGCACTGATAGTAGACAAGCCCTATTAGCCTTAGACAGACAACGTGTTATATCGAGGCTAGTACTAGAGTGCCAGCAAGATTCAGCTGACGCCTCGGCAGATAACAATATTATCCTGAGGTGGGTTAAAGGGCACGACAGGAGTAAAGGAAATCGAATTGCCGATTCTTCAGCCAGGGAAGCCGCTGGACTTAAAATTCTAGGACCCAGTGACCCCTACGGCCTAACGACTTCGACAATTGCGGAACTAGCCAAACGTTACACCCATGCTCAATCCCCTAAGAGATGAGATGGAATCAAAGGATGCAGTCTTGCCAGTATCACCCTGAGCGACCCTGGGAAGCTGGCGCCGAAGAAATATTTGGCGATGACCAGAAAAAACCTACGTTTAACAATAGGATTTCTGACTGGCCACTGTCAACTAAGGAAACACCTCCATACTATGGGGCTAGTGGACACACATCTATGCAGGATGTGTGAACAGGAAGATGAAACTGTTAGGCGTGTCTTATGCGAGTGTCCGGAGTTATCGTCAATAAGAGAGTGTGTGTTCGGTGAGTCTTGGCCCACTTCTGCCGATATAAAGGAGATGTCTCCTAGTGACCTGTCCATCTTCCTGATAAGGACAGGATGGACGATGAAATAGGAGGACAACTCCTCGGGAGGATGTACAATGGGTCACATGTGGCCTAAGTTCTGTGCTCCCTACTACACAGATACAGAAGGCCAACAGATTCTAATTTTTTCTACGAAATGTGAAAACGTTACGATACTGATTTCAATTCGAATGTCAATTCAACAATGTGGCGCTGGTTTAGACTGAATCTTCACGTAACTTGGGTAAAACGGAGGCTAAAGCGATTCCTCAAAATGTCCTGTAAACCGCTAGGAAATTTTGTCGTTTCAGACAAACAGTAAAGATTTCCTATTCACTTTCTCACTGTGAGGAAATGGGAATGGATGTTAAAACTCTGTCAATTATTAAACTTGTAGGAAAAGCGACTCTCCTGGTCTCTATGTAGCTGTGTCTCGGCCTGGCCTCGTCTTATCAATGTTTAAAGTCGTCCAGGAATGGCTTTTCCTACCCGTTAAACAATGTACTGTTGACTCTAAATTTTCATCGGCTGGTATGGAAATGTCAAAATATACCTACCCATAGTAATAACCGAAGAAGTGATGCGCCAATATAATTTGGAATCACATGCAAATGAAATATCAAATCAAGTAAAACATTCCGTCGAAATGGAATCTCGTAATAATTCAGGTCCCTAGTCGATGCCTCTATTTTCCATGAAATGGAACTAAAAATGCTTCGTCATTAAACTTCGTTCCAATTCAATTTCATGCGATCCACCCTATCTCCCTTTTTTGATTTTTATTAGTCCAGTAGTGTAGATGTTTGAAAATTTTTTGTGGTTCTGGATAATGTAAAGGATAACTTGTTAGGTACTTCAAAATTGCTGCAACAACCACTTCCCTGGCTATATGCCACGAATGGACATTGAATTACACTTTCAAGTTGAATTTAAGTTGAACGGCGTCGGTATATCTGCAAGATAAGGTCTGTTCCAACCGCAATCAGAAACTGTCAGAAACGATCAGAGAATAGTCGACCATCGCAATCAGTGATAGGAATTACGCGAACGTAAACTCGTTGTTTGCCGTGACCAGTTATTCTCTGATCGTTTCTTACAGTTTCTGACCGCGGTTGGAACAGACCTATAGCCAACCATTCAAATGTGTTATGAAGAGAAGCAATATCACTGAAATATTGGGCCTCACTAGTACAAGGCAGATGCTTTTTCTTAGTGAATGCTTGAAATTATTTATGTTTCTTTTATGAGGGAACTAACAACATGTATAGTGTATCTAATGTCAATGTGATGACCTTGAATTGTATTACATATTTTATGCAGGTTAATTTTAATCCACTATATTAATTTGAATTACATATGAAAAGCATTATTTCTTAATATTCGAATTTATAAAAGAATTTTATGCAAGCCATAAGGCGGCTTTTGCTTCAAAGGGATTAAAAATATGGGTCATCACATTAACAATAGTTGCACTATACCACCAGTCCTGTATTTCAAATCTCGAAGAAGCTTCAAACTCCGGTAATTCTAAAGAAAAATGTACAGCTTTCAATTATTCATTAAGAAGTTTGGAACTCGAGATTTATCGAGAATATTCAAATAGATCGTCTCAATGCATAATAAACTTTTCTTGAAGTTACTTGTCACAAAACGTGTACCCAATCAAGTTTCAAACGGATTTACAGCTTTAAAATATAACCGCTACTACAGCAATGGGAATACCGAAATTTAAATTGATTGGATTCAAAGAAAAAAATGCAATATAAGTAGCTACAATCAACATGAAGTTTATACGTCTGATCGTTATGGACTTTCCTTGCTGAATTATTGGGAATATATTTCTATTCATGAACCACTTTAAATAGTTCACTTTTGTGTTTGAGTTTGTTAAATTTATATTGTAAGAAGTCAGGATTGGACTGTAAACACTGGTTTTAAGATTGGAGTGAGGTTGAATGAAACAAATTAAAATGAGAACATACACTGTGTCCGTAAAGCATGGAACACATTCATTTTTAGCTTAACAGACCATTTTAAGAAATAATTCCGAAACACGTCGATTTTTGATTTTCATCCACCATATTTTGAAATAATAATCTAATATACAGGGTGAATTACTTTCGAGTAATGATGTCACTGCCATTTTTTTCTAAATAGAGCACCCCCATTTTGTCTCAATTTTCGGATTACTCTAGCTGAGCTGATTCCAAAAATGTATCACATGTTGATTCCAATTGGTACAGGGTGGACAAAAGTACAATAGTTTTAGGTGTTTTCATAAAGTAACACGTAACATTCTTTATTAGCTCAATTAACAATATTATCAAAAATACTTATTGTCTAGCGGACAGAATATGGAAGAAATTATTCCTTATCAATTTAAAAAAAAACATAGTCGTCTAATTTTTGTGCAATGTCATTATTTGTTAACTAATTCATTGAAGTTCAGTGACAGTTTAGTACTTCAATATTTTTGATATTCGCGAATGTTTTAATTATTGCTTAGATTTAATTTAAAGTAGAAATAGAGTTAAGTGTAGAAAAAAAATGAAGAACTGATAATGTTTGGGTATGGAGACAGATCGCGAACTCATATGGAAGTGTGCAATTTGTTTAATGATAAATATCCAGAAAGACCTATAACGCGTTCAACAGTCAGTAAGATTGAAAAGAAATTTCGAGAAACTGGTACGGATGAAAATGCACGGAAATGTCGCGATATCCTCCGGTGATAGAACAGAGGCTGAAATTTACTCCAGGAACCCAAGAACACAAGTTTGTGTACCATTGGGTGATGGTGTATCTGCATATCAGGCCGAGATATATGCTATCTTGGAATGTGCGCAGTTAAACCTAGACAGTGGTTATGTGGATCGACGCATAACCATATACTCCGAGAGTCAGGCAGCAATTAAAGCCCTGAGTGGGTATACCAGCACCTCAGGACTTGCTAACGAATGTCGAGAACGACTTGCTAATCTTGCAAGGCGGAACGTGGTGCGGCTAGAATAGATTCCAGCCCACTCTGGTTTTGAAGGCAACGAGATGGCGGATGCACTGGCTGCGGAAGGGGCAGCAGCTCCTTTCTGAGGCCCGGTCCCGACCCTGGGCCTAGCAAAACAAAAAATACGCAAGGAGACGAAGAAGTGGCTGAGGAATCAGCACCTCGCTCATTGGAATGCTCTGCAGGGTCCTAGACAATCCAAACTCCTACTGAAGGGATGGACTGATGGACACGCCAGGGCAGCTACTGAGCTACCAAGGAGTAGGCTAAGGAAGATAGCAGGACTCCTTACGGGGCACTGCTGTATGAGGAAACATCTCCACAACTTAGGAGTAGAGGAAAGTTCCCTATGGAGGGGATGCGGCATGACTGACGAAACGTCAGTCCATGTTCTCTAAGAGTCTCCACACTGGGCTGTACTACGCAGGCGAAACTTCGGAGTCCCTGTTATGGCCCCTGGAGACACAAGCAGGCATCCACTGGAAAAGGTTGTGGCCTTTATTGAAGGGCTCGGCTTCATGGATGTCTAGGTAGCAGGAATGGTACAATGGGCCCGCCAGTGGCCTCAGTGCCGGAACCTTGGCTTGAGTTGTCCAGGACAAGGCTCGCCTGCACATTTAGTAGTAGTAGTAGTAGTAGTAGTAGTAGTAGTAGTAGTAGTAGTAGTCGCAAAACATCGGTACAAAAACTATTAATGCTTGAAAAATTGCATCCTCATAAAATCAAACTTGTGCAGGAATTGAACGGAGATGTACCCGATAGAAGAATCCAATTTTGCGAGAAAATGATCGATAAATGTTACCGAGACCCTCTCTTGATACAAAACAATATTTTTTCTGATAAAGCCACTTTCACATCAAATGGCGAGGTTAACCGTCAGAATTGTAGATACTGGGCAAGAGAAAACCCCCATTGGATGCGTGAGCATCATACACAATACCCGCAAAAGGTAAATGTATAGGCTGGAATTGTAAGAATTCGAATCATTGGACTCTACTTTATCAAAGGTAATTTAAACGGTGCAACGTACCGAGAGTTTTTAAAGGGGTATCTCGTACCTACTTAATTTGTTTCCCAGAAGACGTAATCCTTGAGGTTTTGATGAAAGTTCATGGTTTCAACAGGATGGTGTACCTCCACATTATGCTGTAGATGCTAGAAGGTACCTGGATGAAATTTTTCCCGAACAGGTGGATTGGTAGACGTAGGTCCACGTCCACGTTGAATAAATGGCCAGCGAGGTCACCAGATTTCAATCTTTTGGATTATTTTATGTGGGGCCATCTGGAGAATGTTATGTATAAAATGAAATAAGCTGATAAATAGTGTGCAGTGAGGTGTGATGTGAGGGGGGATAAGAAATGTAGTATGTCGGGATATGGTTGTGAATATGTTCGATGCAAAAAGGAAATTAGCATCTAGCTTTGTTATTATCAGTCAGAATGGAGTGAGACAAACGGTGATGGTTTTGTGAGGTAGATTGACGACAAAAATCATGCGCAATGCAAAAAGGACATCATATAACTTTGTTGTCGAAGAAGAAACCTCCTTTCACGAACTTGCGAGTTGCACAGTAATTCAGAACCCTTCTAAAAGGACATAAACAACTAGAGATTTGTTTTCAGTTGATGCAAATTTTCAGCAACCTGATTTGGATAAATCCTTTATTGACAGTAGATCTTGTTATGGGATTCCGGTTAGGATATAAATTATTGAGGATATTACACGTTTCTTGTTGATTTCCACTATGTCCTAATATCATTAGAATATCAATACGTTCTATTTCAGGTATACTACCCATTGTGACTTCCAATAAACACCAACAATACTAATTTATTGAAACGTCAAATCTTTCAATATATTATCTGAGATAATGTACCCAAATGTAGCTCCGAAATGATGGCATTTAGGTATAGTCTATTAAAAACCGTTTCCGTTTGTACTTGAGACTCACTCTGTATAATTTTAAAATTTTCAATGATTGAGCTACATCCGATGTATCGTTGACGCTCTGCAAAGCTGGAATTGAAGTCAAATGAAATCCCCTAAAAACTCCATGTGTGAAGCTAATGTATGAAAAATATATACCAATCCCGTTTATAAAACTTCAATTAAGGTTGATAAAACCCATTCTTCTGTAATTGGAATGAAACCACGAATAAACGTTTACAGATTAAATAGGACTTTAAAATTCAACAAATCTAGTTACCATAAACGTTAATGTTAGTTTTTACCACTAATTGCATTAATAAAGCGACGCAATTTCAACGGTTTGTTCGTTATTGGCATAAAATGTTATGACCAAGTCCGGATAAGACTGTACTCCAGAGGGTACTAACATTAATTGAAATTTAACTTAGATGGATTAACATGGAAAAATAAAATTTAAGGTGTCTTAGAAATGTGTAATTAATTCTACAGCTGCATCAATAAGCAAAGTTTGAAGTAGGTATTGCGATCAGACGCTAACAAAAACCGTTGCATTTAATTCGCGGAGGAAGCCGGTCAAAGCATTTTTAGAGACTTCTTTAGAACGTGAAAATTCAGATGATTATTGTCATCACTAATGTTGGAATTATTGAATTGGAAAAATATTATTATACAACTCAAGGAACAGATATTATGTAACAAAATAGCACGGACGAAACTGATCATCATCATATCGAAGTTTGTTGGTATTAATTCATTATGTTAAATATTATACTTTTTTCCACTACAAGCTGTGAAGTTGACAATTATTGCTGCTTAAAGCCAACTAAAAAGTTGAATTTCTTTATTGGTGGTTAATAATTTTTCCTGTTATTGACCTAGGTCGATATTGGACAAATAATTCAAATATTTTGAGAGTTCAGGAATAGTAGATCAACGAAAACTTGTGCGTAACATAATTTTGTATACCAAGGAGATTGTCTTTACCATATTTTCTGCTTCAAATTACCTATTAAGATAAAATTATTTGAATAAAAATGACATTAGTTATAAATTCGCGCTTAACCAAAAATGACTGATGACAAAACAAGTATATCGAAAACTGACAGTGTACTTGTCAGTCAGACGACTGGGTACACGATTCTCGTGGCGCGTTTGTGAATTATTTTCAATTATTGTCTTGAATTTGGCTGGTAGTGGAAAAAATTGCATATACACCATGGTGTTGAAGACATTAATAAACCTTGCACCTTATTCCGCTCGGGGCAAAGCAACTCGTGAAATAATCTTAGTGCTTGGTGAATAATGATATTCTTTACCACCTTGGTGAGTAATTATTACTGCTACATCTTGTTTTAAAACAGCAGCATAGAAAACCTGTCACACCACTAAAAGTTACTAGATTGGGAGTATGTTCCGAAACAATTGTGTTCAGACCTTGTGAACTAATTGAAAATTACTTGAAATATGTATTGGCCAATGATCAATCAAGGCATTCTAAATATCGAATCATCATTGATCAATTGCCATGGTGAAAGTAGTACAAATGTCACATTATTGTCAAAAGTGTATGGTTATGATAAGAGAGTTATGTTGAACTTGTACGTTGGGCGCCAATTTTGTTACCTATTATTTATTTAAAATAATAAGGCAAGATAAATTGCAACGGCGACTCAATGTGGGAAGCACCTCAGGTGTGAATTCGGAGACCAAACTAATATCAATTCAGGGAGTAGTCTTACCGGTTCGCGGGTAATCCTTCTTTATTTAAGTTATTGAAGTTATATTGAAGTTAATGAGACAATAAATGAAGTTGAGAAACCAAATGAATTTAAAAAGTTAATAAATCAAGTTGAGAAATGTAATTAAAGTTAATCAAGAAAGGTAAGTGGGCGCCACCCTGAATAATATTAGTCGACTTGTTTTTCACCTCACAACTCTCTATCAACAAACCTGGAAATGTTGAAGGAATATGAACAACGTTGTTGAATTTACAAGTTGTATAATGACTTTAAAATTAATATCACAGTAAAAAAAATAAAAATAATATTGTTGTTGTTTGTTGAAGCACGTTGTTTTACATAGATTTACTTTCCTCAATTTCCTCGGACAGGTCCTAGGTGGCAGGTAGGAAGTGGCAGGTACGAAGTCTCAGGTACTAAGTTTCAGTGTCTCAGGTACTCAGTTTCACTGTCTCAGGTACCAGGTTTCACTGTCTCAGGTACCAAGTTTCACTCTCAGGTACTAAGTTTCACTGTCTCAGGTACTAAGTGCTAAGAAAGATACATTGTATCAGAAATAGTTACATTCTTTTTCATGTAAAATTCTGGATATCTGCAGTAATTCGTTTTTTTCAAGTGTTTCAGAAATTCAGAAATTCATTTAGGAACGTGGTTCATAAAAAAATATATCCTGTATTCTACTATAAAAAAAACAAAAGAAGCAATGAAGAGATGTGATGAAAAATGTAATCCGGTAATTAGAATGAATTAATTAATTAACTAAATATACATATTTCAAAGACTTCAACTATATACATGTGAACCTTTTATCAACTGTATAAGAAAAACTAGAAGAAGAAAAAAGAACAAGATGAAAAAAATATCATTGTATGTGTGTATCTGGCGCTTATCACTAGGAGGGAAAAATATAAAAACAAAAATCACAAAAGGAAAAGCATATACGTAAATGCAACTTACCATTCACATTGAATGCACTTTAGGAAAAAAAAAAGAGTTTGAGGTAAACTGTGCTGAAATGTGCTCTATGTAGAGCTGAGGATTTCCTAATTTCAAGAATGCTGCAATTTCCTTTGGAACAGGTCCAATAGTATGAATGCCCACAACTTGTTTCAGACATTCACCATTCCTATAACCATTGAAGAATATCCGATTTTACAAATTTTAAGGCCGCAAGTCTACGTATTTTTTATATAAGCCATTAAAATCAAAAGGAAGTCCTTCTTTGGAAATGACAAATAGCCTTTTTTTGTTTCAGTATACCTCAATGTAACCGAAACTCTGGTATAAGCTTTCAAAATTATCCAGTCACTTAAGAAGTGGTAGGTGGCGCTGCAATCAGGTTTATACTGAACTTCTCCTAAACGGTTGGTCCGATTTTGATGAAATTCTTTGTGTTTGTTCAAGTGAATAACTGGATGGCCTCAATTGACAACTAGACCCGCTAGGAGGCGCTGTAATCGGGTTCATGCTCAGCTTCTTTTAAACAGTTGGTCTGATTTAGTTGACATTTTGCATATGAGTTTTTTGTTAAGATCCTCTAGTAATTTATATAGCAGATCGACAAAGTGTAATTTTATTGTCCGGCTTTAATTGAAAACCCCCCCTGTAAAAATAACGTTCGGCAAACCCTATCACATTACTTTCGTATAATAGTAATAAAAACTCGTACAAAAGCCAGGTATGGAATGATATAATCATAACTGAAATATTAATTAAACAATGGTTTTTGTCCCGATAGAAATTTTCAAATATTTAAAATAATCAGAAGTTATTCGCCCAATATATTTTATTAGTGATTTCAAAGTGCTGAATAAATTACATGTTTCAATAATTGGGGTGTGAAATTAAAATTCTTGCTGTGCATTTTGGTCGTACAATTTTGATTGTGGTATACGTTCCAATCAATTCATTCAGTTTAACTATATGTATTTGGTTTAAACGTAGAAGCTAAATACCTTTTCAACAAACAATAAAAGTTAAGACCACTTATGCTAAAAAGTAATATTCTCTGGAAAATGAAATAAACTTGAATGAATAGACAAAACGAACGAATGTCAAGGGTGATAGTATAATGCTATTTGTAGAAAACTGTAAATGAAGTGAGCCAATTCATAAGTTGTAGCAACATTACACTCTGTTCATTTGAAAAAGACTCCACCTTAAACTTAGAACTTGGAAATGCTCCATCTTTAAGAGAAATTCCAAATCACGTCAACCTCAACAATTTGTTTGTTGTTCAATACTTCAAAACTAAATTAGCTAATGTCAATTATCCCGTTTCTCATAATTTCTACTTATTCCAGACAGTCCTCGACTTTTACATTATATTTCCTCATTTTTCAATGACATTTCTAGATATGTTGAAGTCCATAAAGAAAAAGGAGAGTCATAAATCTAGAATCATCTAGAACAGTCTGAAATGTCTGTTTTAAATTATCAGCTGCTGGCTGGACAATTGAAAATCACTCTGTCACCTTTACTCACTCTTCATATAATGATATTTTTCTCCGATCGTGGGAAAAGTGACACTATTTTGTCCTGTTTTCTATGCGCAAAGCTCAACATTCCAGAATAGTTGGCAGCTGCTAATCAATTAGAAAATAACAGTGCGTTCTTCTCCTACGATCACATACGAAAGTGACATGTATCGAGAGTCGCCTTTATTCATACGCGTACGAAAAAACATTTATCCGTACGTGTATACTATACAGCACTGCTGTAGCGTGCGGTGATGTTACAAATTGATTATTACAATAAAATGAGTATGGTTTTAATATTTATATCAATAAAGCTGTTATAAAAAAACATCTAATTCATAACGATATTCTTAAACACAAATTAATTGTTGTTAATATTTACATTTATTGTACAGTTTGTACAATTTGTGAATTGTACTGGAGGGCAACGAGAATTTATAGACGTTGAAACTGCATGACTAATTGTTTGATTCATCTCGTTTCGATAATTTTCATTCGAAGTCGAGGAAGAGGTGTTCAATATTTTATTAGCCACTTCTTCTTTATCATTAAGTAATTCGTCAATATATTCGATCGGAGAAAAATTGTTTTACTTTTGTCATAACAAAGTAATATCCGTGGTTACCACTTTTATATTTCAATATGAACATTGAGAAACCTATCTAAATTTACTTGATTACATCATGAATGAAATATTTTTTTTAATTTTATTTTATAAATGTGAATCAGCGATCGAAGGAAAAATAGTATGTATAATTCGTAGGAAAAGCATATTCCCAAACTCCTGTGTTACCTGACTCGTCGCTACACTTCTCGTCTGGTAATTATCACAGTCGTTTGGGAATATTATGCTTTTCCTACTTATTATACAATATACTATTCTACACACTTTTTCATCATCTTTTTTTTCAAACCTTTTTCTAGTATATTAAGTAAAACTTGAGAAAAATGGAAGCTACATCAGCTTTTGTACAAAACTGTATTTGAATTCATCAAAAATCCAAGATAAATGTGAAACAACCCTTCTAGAGAAGGGTGACTAATTAACAGTAGCAATTCCGTAATTATAACGCAGAGAGTGAAATAAGAATATTATTTAAGGATTTAAGCGGAAAGGGTGATTTATAGAGAATATGTTTGGTAGAAGGGTAAAGTAGATTGTAAGGGTAGATTAGACAATTACTAAGCAGCTTACAAAATCAACGGAGTCGGAAATTCTGTTTGAATTTTGTCTGAAGATGTTTTCATTCTCGGATGTCGTAATCCACATGGCTAGGTAAATAACGAGGTTGATTCGATGCAGATTGAATTGTTTTCTTTTCACTGGAAATAAAATTTATTATTCCATATCCTTGGTGATTTTTACTGATTAGTAAGGGACCAATAACTATCGTTAAACGTGTTTAAAATTGAAACACATATATATGGTGTTATGATCCATAAAACCAAGTGACCCATTACAATCTACAAATTGATTCGACTGACTTAACTCCAAAACTACTTCAACAGACTATTATTGAATAATAACCACTGGTGTTATCAATTTTTTTTCGGGCTAAGATGAGAAACTCATGTTCGAATTGGTCGAATTTGCCTTTAGACACATTTCTGAGCGTTGTCATATCGGCTACTTCACTGGCTACTCCCACTTATATTCCTAGGATGATAAGTGTAAGCTCATCACCTCATATTAGTGTAGTGCAGAGTTTTTATCAGAAGGAGATTTTCCCTCATTATGCGACAAACCGTGTAATAAATTAAGCACCATATCTATAAATTTGTATTTGTTGTTTTAACGATCCTATACCACCTAGACGTGCATATCTGAAAGAACTTGCTCTTTCTTCAATAAAACCTCACCTTATAAATCGGTCCCAGATTCCAAGCTTGCCTTGCAGCCTACGAATGTCGATTAGAAAAACAGCAAAATTACCAACACCAGAAGTAAGACAACCAGAAAATACCAATGAAAGCTTTTGTACTTTCTGTCCTCGTCGAAAGAACAGAAAAGTCAAGAAAGTATGCAGAACTTGCCAGCGACCGATTTGCCCAGGACATACAATTTGTTCATGTCTGATCTGTGCTATGGGCATGTAATCTGATGAAGATTTATGAACATTATTCTTCTGTAACCTACAATAATATTGACTGTGCAATTTACAAATATAACTTATGTTTTTCAAAGAAATCCATTTTATTTCCTAAAATTTTGTACATGAGAGAAACTCTCACGCGCGTCTAATGATGGGATTTTATGCATAGCGACTAATGCCGGGTTAAATTCATGTGCATAGAGTTGAAAAAATACTTTGTCGTAAGTTTTAGGAGAACTATTGTTTTTGGCACGTAATGATGGAGGATTTACGGGAGGTAGAGGAGGAAGTACGAATTGACGAAGATAGGGGCTCCTGGTTTTTATATGACCAGCGCTTGGAAGCATTCCATTTGAGGGAGCACTTCTGTTGTAAGGAGTGAAACGAGACTGACTCATTTTTATTAAATTTCAATAACTAAACAGACTACCTTTTTTATTATTGGTAATATACCCAACATAACAAATCTATAAAAAATAATTGATGACAGAAAATTATAACAACCGTTCAAAAAAGAAGAGGCTAGAAATAACTAAAAAGGAGATCTTTGGTATCAAATAATGCTGGCAACAAGGCAATAATTTTGAACGTTCACATGTAGGTTCAAGAATTGGTGGATTCCAGCCGCGAGAGTCGATAGATCGCACGGGATAGATCCCATCGTACGAGAGAAGCACCGGATCGTATGACTTTCAAGAATAGCTACCCAGATCGCACACCTCCAGTGTTTATGTCTGGCTCTAGACATCACGTCCAATGGATAGGTCCTTGAAAGCAATTTATAGGTTAGGTTTGTCGTGAACAATTCCTATTCTTGAAAATTATACGATCCGGTGCTTCTCTCGTACGATGGGGTCTATCCCGTGCGATCTATCGACTCCCACGGTTGAAATCGACTAATTCTTGAACCTACATGTGAACGTTCAAAATTATAGCGTTGTTGCCAACATTATTTGATACAAAAGATCCACTTTTTAGTTATTTTTAGCCTCTTTTTTTGTACGGTTGTCATAATTATCTGTCAATAATTATTTTTCATATTATTTATGTTATATTACCAATAATAAAAAAGGTAGTCTGTGTAGTAAATCAATGATCATTAAAATTGAATAAAAATGAATCAGTAGCGTTTCACTCCTCACAAAAGAAGTGCCCCCACAAACGGCATGCTTCCAAGCGATGGTCATATAAAAACCTGGAGCCCCTTTTCTTCGTCCCCCCCCCATCTTCGTCAATTCGTACTTCCTCCTCTGCCTCCCGTAAATCCTCCATCATTACGTGCCAAAAATAATAGTTCTCCATGTCCAAAATAAAACACCGATTGAAAACACCGGAAACCAGCAAAGGCACTCAAACTCACCACAAAGTATTTTTTCCAACTCTAAGCACATAAATTTAAGATTTGAAAAAAACAGAATAATCACGGAATGCATAGAGAAATAGTAATTATATACTCATTTCTCTAGGACAGATTCAAAACAGGTTTCCATAAAAAAAATCTCCACTGCGCAGGTGCCAATTCATTCGACTCTGCTCCTTCATTTCGGACCATGCGATCCAGAGCGTGTGATTTTTATGAGATTGATAATATCGGATCACGGGCCAAAATTACAACGACGATTGCCTCATTGATCATTCGCCATAAATATATGCCGCTCATTGTGTCTGTCCGGTTCTAGCCATTACGTCCAATGGATAGGACCTTGACAGCAATTTTTAGGTTAGGTTTGTCGTAAGTATATCTATGAACCATTCCCGAATAATTGAAAACACAATAATGACGTGACCTTGGTTGCCACATGGTTGCCACTTTCGCCATAGCCTGTTTCCAATAATGACTCGAATTCTAATTTTGCCTTGGACCCCTCATTGGACACGTCAACTGTTAGAGATACAAAACGTATGTCACGTAACTGTCAATTACTCCAAAAAGTTTAACCCTTTCTGAACACACTTTAGATCTAGTAACTTCCAGTGGTGTGATTGAGCTTTTTTGAGATGCTCCTCCTACTTTAAAAACAAGGTATAGCTTAGAATTATAACTCCGTTTATAACTGCGTTTTGATATTGAATATGTCTCCAGCCATAAATGAAACATCCTGTGAAACATGTTCAGTATGACTGAGAATGCTTTCAGGGTACCTATTCTTGAAAATCATACGATCCGATGTTTCTCTCGATCGATGGGATCTATCCCGTGCGATCTATCGGATCCCACGGTCGAAATCGAATAATTCTTGAAACTTCATGTGAACGTTCAAAATTATTGCGTTGTTGCCAGCATTATTTGATACAAAAGATCTACTTTTTAGTTATTTTTGGCATATATTTTTTGTACGGCTGTCATAATTTTATGTCATTAATTATTTCTTGTATTTTTTATGTCATATTACCAATAATAAAAAAGGTAGTCTGTTTAGTAAATTCGTTAGCCTTGAAATTATATAAAAATGAGTCAGTCGCGTGTCACTCCTTCCAAAAGAAGTGCCAAAAATAATAGTTCTCCATGTCCATCCGATTAAAAACACCGAAAAAACCACTCAAACTCACTTATTATAATTTCTCTATGACAGTGTAATGACAGTATTGAAAAAAATTTCAATAAATAAACCTCTCTATAGTTTGGCAAGTTTATCTGTAGCTACGGGGCGTCGGTAAGAGGCGAGGAAAAACATGGCGTATATCTGTCAAACGTACAAATGGCGTACGGTACCTATTTTACCAAGTAAAACTGAAATTACAAAGGTAACTGACAATACGAACACCACTGGATAAATCAATATCACTCAATTGACGAAGTGAGAGGGAAGATCTCACGCACGCGCTTGCCAATAAGAAGTAACCTGGTCGATAAAAATCACCAATTATGTAATCGGAGGGTGTGGTCATTATGGTTTTCGTACAACGTTGCCAGAGCTTTAAGAATCCCATAACAAATTTGGAAAAGTGTTCTCTTTTAATATTCATAAATTGGAAAATAATGTTAATAGAATAAATCCAAGGAAACAAGCACATTATGAAATTAACGTTCAATCATATTTTTAATATTGTTAATAATAAAAAGACCCATTTATAATTATTATCACTACATAATCAGTTCTTCTATTTTTTTATAGTTAAACGTGGCAATGTCGAACGTTTTCGACTGCATTCCTTTCACGGTTTCAGATAAACTTGCCAAAGTATACGTCACACGCGCCAATTCATTCGACTTTGCTCACCTATGTCGGACCATGCGATCCGGAGCGTATGATTTTCATGCGATTGATAATATCGGATCACGGGTCAAGAATATAACGACGATCGCCCATGTGATCATTCGTCATAAATCTATGCCGCTCATTGTTCAAGAATAGACGTCCAGTTGTCGTCTATTTTGACCAGTGATGGTGTTAATTTATTAATGTCAAATTGTTAAAATGAATCATGATCTCCAAATATTCTGAAATCAAATCGCTTTATATGAGATTTGTTTAGTACCATCTGGCGCTTTAACGAAATATCGCTATATCAGTCAATGTTAAATCAGAAATTAGTGGTAAACCGAATTTCGTGGGGATTCGGCTCTATTCCAGTGGTAAAACGGCTGCAATTACATCACCCAAAGCATTCTCATCTATTATGCTTTCCTTTCAAATTCGGTGTTGCTCGAACACGTAAAAACTCGCACCCCCGAACTTTATAGCCAAACCTAAATTGAATAATTTTTTCTACTCATCTTGAAATTCGATTCTAGCTGCTTAGAAAAATAATCACGAGTTCCGTTTTGTTCCGAATTGAAAGAATGAAAGATAAAACGAGATTAAAATTATTTTCACATAAGGTGAATTTGTTAGAAGAAAAATAGCTACAGAGACCAAAAAAAACATTTGACTTAAAAAATGTAGCTATGAAATATTATCCTATGATTTATTCAATATTTCAAGTACCAGGAAATTCAATGTTCATTTAAAATGAATTTATATTATTTAAATTAGATGGAAAATCTTCCAGGTATTTGTTATATACAAGCAACAAAGATTCTTTTGATATATCTGAGACCCAGAAAATCTTTTTTCATCCCCTCAATTCTACTTGGCTCATAAGAAAAATTTCAGAGACCATGGTTCGCTTAGATCTATTTCCAGGAGTCTCATAGGTATTGTATCTGCTTTACTATTCACTCCGCAAGTATACATAAGTATACGAATGGAGGTTTTTTCTTCTATTCCTTATATATTCCACATACTTCTTGCTCCAACAGATTGATTTTCTTGATACACTACTTAGTTCTCACCCAGAGATACTATCCTAACCCTAGAACTTTCACTTTCGGTATAAAAATCCAGTTACTAAACAGCATGCTTTGTTTAGAAATGGTATATTGTGTACCTCGTAGAAAAATCTTGAAATTTGTGAAAAGTGACAGCCCTGCAAAGCATGTACAGCTCCAAAGACCTCTTTCAGTGCTTGTTTTTCGTCTCCTTCAACTACCCCCCAAGTAGAAAGAGAAATTTTCTTTTTGTGCAATATCTACCAATCTAATCTGATATGTTGAGGGTAAGGCAACCCCATATAGCACCTATGCTTCATTATTCATGCTCACAAGAATGTGTCTGATAGATTATTCTCAGATAAACATCAATTCACCATGTTCGACCAGAGCCTCTGTTGCCAACCGCCATGTCATTGTTTCAATAATTTTGATGCTGCTCTTTCAGGATAGTATAGTAAACTCCGTTTGACATAAGAAGAACCCTCTAGAAGTTGCAGCCGAATGCGCGAGGAAGCTGCACATAACAATACATGAACCTCAATATCGGTAAAGCCTAAGGCCTGCAACAACTAGACTTTCAGTGGGTTCTTCTTATGCGAAACGGTGTCTAATTCTATAGCTAGCTGAGGAACAACTTTTTCTTACGACTACTATCTAAAGTCGTCTTTTGTGCCTTGAAAAGCAACTGCATAGTTGATGTTTTCCGCGAGCTGTCATAATTTGACATTAGTGGCGCTCTTAAACAGAAAGTAACTTTGGCGCACGCCTAATTTTATTTATAGATTGAAGAGAGCTAGTAGTTATTTTAATATAAACTGTAGAATGAAATATTTCGGTTGATTTTCTAATATGTTAAAGCATCCAACAGTATTTTCCGTAATAATTCAATGAGAAATAGGAAAATTTGAGAAATGTCTGACATTAATGTAATAAGTGTTGCCTACGTATATAGGTACACGGAACTGCAATCTGGAAACTGCTAAGTACAAACAATGGCAATTAATTTTATTTTGGTGTGATCGTATAAAAAATCTTGTATGTATTTCGAGGCAGAGAGTCCTTTGGTGGTCTCGACAGATTGCCAGAGTACTACTTTCCGCTCTTGATACGCAAATAGACAATGTGATCATCAATGTTGATTTATTGGTCATATTTCATATTATTCCATCATTTTTGTGAACAATTTTTTGAATAAACATTATTATTGTTATTATTATATTTATATACCATTATACATAATTACATATTATTATATTTATAAAGGTAGATGAACAAGTTTTGCTAATAAATATATATAAAATATTCAACCTTATTCCCATTGTAAAATGTTATCAGTCGATCAGTTTTGACATTTCTTTAGGAATTTGGAAGCGTTATTGAAAAATAAAGCTATTAAATATGAAAAAGTCATACTGTTCCAATGTTTAATTTTGGAAAATGAATTCAGATAATTAAGAACGTGCAAAAGGAGAGAGGTTTTATTGTTAATTTAGGTTGTCAAAAAGTATGCCTCGGCGCTCAGTCACCCTTAATTTCATGGTTAAGTTCAAGCTTTAATTACGAGGTTTCAGAAGAGCAACCATTCAGGGAAAGATAATTAAAAAGACGATTCTCCAAAGCAAAGCATCGCTTTTTATTTACACAAGAAAGTATACGTGTTTGGAAAAAAACTGGATATTTTAGTCTTTTAGTTATTTGAAATAATGAAAAATGAATACTTTTCTAAAAACTGTATTACTTAAATCTATGCGAAAAAAATTTGTTTACCCAGAATTACTTAACATACTTGTATCTACTGTTCCATTAATAAATAAGGTGACATAATAGTACGATGCAATTAAATTAAAAAACGACCCAAGCTTAACATCCAAAGTAAAAGTTTCCCGCCAGCTTCAAATTGTTGTATACAGTCAAAATATCATTTGGTAAAAAGTTACAACATTTTGTGCGTCGGATTTAAGTGGGAAGGGGGTATAATTTGAAAATTAGTAGTTTTTATCAGTTTTTCCTTGATATTTCGCAAACTAAGCGATTTAGCGCAAAAAGTGTTATGTATAAAAATAATTAACCTTAAATTTAAAACAAAAATAGTCTTATACATAATTTTGCTAAATTGAACGGTTCCAGAGTCACAGGGGTGTAAAAGTATATTTTTTTGTGCCCTAATATGATATCACTAGAAAAACTACTTTTTTTTATACAGCAGCACTACGATTTTCATGACCGGTGATATGTTAGTGTCAAGCATTAAGTAAAATTGGAATCTGCTTAATCTAGCGGAGATTCCGCTGAGCTGGCAAGAACCGGTTTAGTGTGTGCGCAGCCGCCATTGCAAAACCTTGCGTAAGCCGCCGGCGCAGTCGTATTGGGAGACGCGTTGAATGCGTTTGTACGAGTTTTTTCAAGTGAAGTTTTACCGCCCTTCGTACGAAACTTTTAGTCTTCAATGACCCCACAGCTGATCCCAGTGCAGTGGCTAACGCTGGAAAGCATGTCCTTCTTGCGATGTTTGGAGCCAAGAACACTGAAGATCTAGATTTTTTTGTTATCAGTACTACTTGCAGGCTATTGCAAAGCAACCTATACACTCAATGTTCAAGCTGGCTGCACTTCTTCTAACTTCCGCAGCTTCCGGGCAGCATTCGTTTAAAACTTACCACCAGGTGCAGCAGTGGCTAAGTGAGAACAAAAATCCGCTTGAGTGGGGGTGGAAAAAGATTGACGAACACCTAAAACCAATTACAACAACACATCCTGCTGCTCCCCAGGAACTTCTTTCCCTGACAGTGTACGCTTGCAAAGACGAATGTGTCCGTAACTGCGAATGCAAAAAGAGTTGTCTCAACTGCTCACGCATTTGCAGTAATTGCGCAGGCCTAGGATGTAACAACAGGGATATTAACATCATAGACGAAGATCTAGAAGATTAGGGTACTAATAAACTCTATATTACTAATACTCTATAATATTACTAATAAACTCAGTTTACGAATTTTCTAATAAAAAATTATTTCAGCTTGCAATACACAAAATTAAGGGTGGGTTTCTCCGTACCACAGGTTTTTATATTTATAGAAATCCCTAGAAACAGTATTTACTCTAAAAACTGCTACAATGCGATTTCTTGAATACTTGGCCAATAGAGTGTACAACTACCTCCCAAACGAAATAAAGGATGCAAAAAGTGTTTTTTCTTTTAAAAAGAAAGTTAAAAATTACCTTTGGTTGAAAGAAAGATCTGCAATTAAAGATCTAATTGAACCTAATAGGAGTTGAAAATATTGTAATGTAATATTATTAAATATATTTATTTTGGTCCTAGTTTAGTTTTAGTCTTTTTATATAATGTTTTTAATTCATAATCTCTAAAATTTTTGCATATTCAAATTATATCTGTCACTTTTCTCATCTGTTTTGTTTTTTTATTTAACACTATTTGTTTTACTCATTGTATGTACTTACTGTTACGAACACCGAGCTAACCATGCCTTAGTTTCCCCACACTCAGGCATTGCCTTAGTGGGTAAATCGGTTTGTTTGTCAGCCAGATATCAAATTAGTCTCATAAAATTATTTTATTTTGTCTTTGTAATCTTGTTTCTATAATTATTTTGTAATTTTTTATGATGATGAATAAACTTATTATTATTATTATTATTATTATTATATGGCATAGACCTGTGGAAGCCTCTTTTACCTTAAGAAGTTGAAAAGGTGGTGAGGTTGTCGTTCCTTCAAAGGCTTATCACTAACATACCACCGGCCACGAAAATCGTAATTTGAATTTACAAGACACCATCCTGTATGAAAACAGTAGTTTCTTTAGTAATATTAGGCCACAAAAAATATACTTTTACACCCCCCGGGAACCGTTCAATTTGGCAAGATTATTATATGAGGCTACTTTTGTTTCAAATTTAATGTGAAATATTTTTGTACATAACCCTTTTCGCGCTGAATCGCATAGTTTTCGAAATATTAAAAAAAAACTAATAAAAGCTACTGATTTTCAAATTATCCCCCCCTCCCCCCCTAAACCCGACGCACAAATTGGTGTAAATTTTTACCAAATTGGACAATTAGAACAAATTAGTGCAGGCGAAATACTTTTACTTTGGATGTTGAGGTTTGGCTCCAATGGCACCGTATTATATTATCTTATATCCGGAAACTGTAACAACAGCTTGAGAATGTCTGCAACTTTTCCGTTTGTGTTCGTAACATTACATGTGTTTGAAGAGAAATTTCAGGTTTTTCATCGACATGAAAGGATATTTAGCAACGGTACATCCTTCAACTCATTTTTGAAGTAATTCTGTGTATTATATACATGAAGAAAGCTGACAAAATATTCCTGGTTCTTCGTTCATGAATCAAAACTAACTTTTTTTCTTGATTGCCATAAATATCATCTCTCCAATTCAGTAACTAAAAGAGATTACTTGGGTTGGGATCAACAGCCCATGAATTGAATATTTGTACCATTACCCATATGTTATCAACCTACTCCCATTCCAGAAGCTGCGTGTCTTCTATATAGGCCACCAGTTTATCTGAAGGGATCTTTAGTAGTTGTGATGGTTGTGTTATTTCCACTCCAAAGTGCTTCCGTCTAGCCCTTGTAAGTTCTCACAGAAGCGGGCTCGATAACTATCTTCAAATTTCTCTTACTCAGTTTCAACAGCCTGGACGATAGTTCCCTGTCTAACTTATTCAGAAGACTCTTAGTGTCCTTGTGTCAGACTCCATTTGAGTGGGTGTTCCTTAGCCAGCTTCTACTTCCCCTCTTATGTAATCCTTTGTGATTCCACAAAACGGTTCCAGACCTGTGAAGGCTCCTTAAGAGCCTTATTTAGCTAGCTGGTCTGCCATTTCATCTCCAGCAATCCCCTCATGTGCCGGCACCTATATTGGAGACACTTTGTTGTCTCTTGCCAGCATGTTAAGGGATTCTTCACAGTTTTTTACCAGCTTAGACCCAGTTGTTGCATTGCTGATAGCTATAAGGAGAGCTTGGCTGAAAAAAGATATGACTGCCTGGACAAATTCAAATCACTTACCAAATAGTTGAGTTCTCGTTTAAATACTCATGAACTTTTAAAATATGTTTATCAATATTAACCCGTCTAGATAAGGCTTCACTCGTTGGCGCCCACTTCGCATTTTTCTCAGTCTTAGCATTTTTATACCCGTCATAACTTCTAAATTGAAAGTCCGATCAGAGTAATCCAGTACAGTCCTGTATGAACTGCACAATTTTTTATAAAGGTTCATTAAGAATGCAGCGTCCTCTTGGCCCTACTGATATCTTGGCTTATAATATTGTAATTTTTGTTCAGATCCCATTTTTCCACACGAAAATCCATGCCACTTCTCTAGATCTACTGGAAAGTTTGACGTAATATCATTCAGTTAATGATTTCACTTCATCAAAAGTGGAAAAACTGTTGAACTGAATACGACCTACACAAACTGCAATATTCCTCTCTTAAATTCGATGTAGCTATTTTTTTTCGGTCATCACATTTTTACAATTGCCATAAACTCCCCCATGCGTGCCTTCGATTTGCAGGTTTAATCCTGATGGAATGCATTTCGTAAATCGCAACTCGTTAGCGAGAATTCTCATACAACCATGTATTTATCGACCTTAGGCTTGTATGTTTTTCTAGCATTTTGGATTTAGTTACATTTTTCTTTTTAATCACGTCTGGTTTACTTTTTTAATTACCAATACGTAATCACGTTACTTTATAATGTCTAAAAATCGATTTTAAAATTGTTGTTGGTTTTAAGCATGCTTAAAGCAGAATATTATTGAAACGCATATCACGTGGCACGGCAGACACATTTGGCGTGCTGAATATTGAGCTCGGTGTAGACTGTAGACACGCAATTTGGATTTTTTTTTCTTCAAGGTCGTTCGGCTTTAATAAAATGTCATTCTCATAATCTTATACTGTTATTTTGATATAACGGTACTCATGGCAATTTAGAGGAGCGGATCACCCCCAAAAAGTCGTTTAGAAAATGAAAAACCGACCAACCTCGTTCTAGTCGCTAAGAACAGTCTATCTTTATATTTTCGAGGGTGCTGAACACAAATATGACATTTATTTTTTTCTAAAATTGGGGGAACATGGTCAAAATAAACTTTTTAACCGAAAATGCGAAAAAAACGATTTTACTATTTTCGACAATCAACTCGCGGTTTCTCGGCGAATAATTCATATTTT
>CAJUYI010000110.1:90905-111873 GCA_910591695.1 Galerucella pusilla
CACCCTCGAAAATATAAAGATAGACTGTTTTTAGCGACTAGAACGAGGTTGGTCGGTATGTGAAAAAAAAAGGGGGTGTTCCTCTCCTCTAATTGGAAAGTTAAAGTTGACAGCCTCTTTCCATTAAGAAATTGCATATTTTTCTAAACTTCATTCTGCTCACAATCACAATAATTATCATAATACTAACCAGTTATGTTTAAAAAAATAATATAACAATTGCTATTATTGGAAGTCTCCTTTCCATCAATGAGAGCTCTACCATAATATTATATGGCACCAGTATTTGAACTTGTTGTCGGTGTGGCCGCACTACTATGAAATAGTTGTCTTGTTATCTTCATTGGATTGGAAGAAATATTGAAAATAATACAAACATATGCACCTATGGAAGGAACAGGAGAGGAAGAGGTTTCATAATTTTACATACAATTACAGGAAGTAGTGGATGATATAAAAAAGCAAAACGAAAACATAATCATTATGGGGGATTGGAACGCCAGAGTTGGTAAAGATTACATAAGAGGAATGGGTTGTATGGGAGTTTATGGAGAGGAAACAATGAACAGAAATGGCCGTAGGATGATAGGTTTTTGTCAACGTAACGATTTAATGATAGGTAATACGACGGGGAAACAAAAACTAGAGGATAAATATACATTTATAGCGGAAGAAAGAAATGCAAAAAGTTTAATCGATTACATAGTTTATACACAAAACCTATCAAATATGGTGAAAAAAATAGAAACAAGAGAAGAGGCTGAGCTGGGAACAAACCACAGATTAGAAGAGCGGAGTATGAAGCAAAAATAAGAAATGCAGAAGAAGTAACATTCAGCAGAATTGCAAAAAGTAAGTTAAGAAACACAGAAAAAAAATCTATATATCAGGAAGAAACAGATAGGAAATTCGGAAAAATGATGAATGAAAATAATGAATGGACACTCGAGAAACGGTGGACAGTATTTAAACAAATAATACTTGGAAAAGCTGAGGATATATGTGGAAGAATTAAGTTCAACAAGCATTTAAGAAGGACTTAGTGGTGGGACAAGGGAATACAAACATTAGTAAAAGAAAAGAAAATTGCATGGAAAAAAAAACCTTCAAACAAAAACACAAGATGATAAGGAAATATATAACGGGAAAAGAAACATAGTCAAGGAAGCGGTTAAGAAAGCGAAAAGGAATTCCTGGAGAGAATTTGGAAGAGATATGTCAAAGATACATGCATCAGATAATAGAAAATTTTGGACAGCAATAAAAAGATTACGAGGAAGTGAAGGAAAAGATATGAGTAATAAAAAATGAAAATAACGAATTGGAGACCGACATAAATCAAATATTAAAGACTTGGAAAGAACACTATGAAAAAACATTTAGTGACAGTTTGAAGAAGAAAACATCAAATATAGTTGAAGAGGAGGGAACGATTATGAATACCATACACTGCAAAGAGAAGATATGGAAGAGGCTATGAAGAAACTTAAAATAGGAAATGCCAGTGGGGAGGATGAAGTAGCGCCAGAGATGATAAAATGGTTAGGAGAAAAAGGAAAAGAATTGCTGCTCCTTATATGCAGGAAAGCATGGGACACTCAAAAAATCCCCAAAGAATGGGAAAATAATCTTATATTGCCAATACATAAAAAAGGGAGTCAAACACTGTGCAATAATTATAGACCAATATGTTTAGCCCAAACCAGCTTTAGAACATATACGAGAATATTAGAGATCCGATTAGGAAGTCATATAGAAGCAGAATTAGTAGAGGAACAAGTAGCTTTCAGACCAGGAAGGCAAGCAAATGATAATATATAAATTTTAAGAAGACTAATTGACAATACAATTGAAGCGGGAGAAGAAATGTATTTAGCATTTATAGACTTGAAGGCAGCTTTTGATACAGTAGGAAGAGAGAAAATTTGGGAGGTATTGGAAGACTTAGAAGTACTGAAAGCTCCAATTAATATAATTAAAAGCACATACGAGACTGTCAAATTAAGAGTGCAGATATGAGGTCGAAGATCGGAAGAGTTTTCAATGAAAAATGATATAAAACAAGGTGATAGCTTAAACCCACTGTTGTTTGTTATTATTATGGACAAAATAGTGAAGGAAATAAACAGACAAGGAGGAAATCTGGACACGATAATAGGGTACAGGAACATGGTACCGGTCAGACTAAGTAACCTACTATACGCAGACGATATCGTACTCATATCAAAATCGAGAAATAAAATGCACAAACTAATTAACTCACTGGCAAGAGAAATAGAAAAGATGAAAATGACAATAGATACAGAGAAAACCAAAGTAATGATAGTAAATGGAAAACAAGGGAATAATTACAAGGAATCACAAAACATTAGAAAGAGTAACAACCTATAACTACCTAGGAAGTATTTTAACAGAAGATGGAAAAATAGACGCAGAACTAAATAACAGAGCAAATAAATCAACAAAATTATATAATTTCTTAATAAAAAAACGATATGGGACAAAGTAAGGAACGAAGAAATCAGAAGCATAACTAATCAGTACCCAATAATATCAAATATTAAAAAGAAACAACTGAACTGGTTTGGCCACCAAGTAAGAATGAGGCAAGATAGAATAGCGAGAAAAGTAATGGAAATGGGATTATCAAGAAAAAGACAAAGAGGAAGACCCAGGAGGAAAGGGATAGACCAGATTGAAGAAATTGGAGGCAACAAAGGAAAGTCATTAGGAGAGATGAAGACATTAGCCAGGGACAGAAAAGAATGGAAAACATGGGTTCAGGAAGAACTCCAATCCGACGCCTGAGAAGGCATAAGGATAAGAGACCTAAAGAAAGTTATCTTCATTCTCTTTGAAACCAAATTTTTAATATACGACTCCGCCACCGCCAAGGAATTGCCACCTACAAGATCTTTTACCAGTGGTAGATAGTGAGATACCCTGTGTAGAGCTGAGGATTTTCCAATTCCAAGAATGCTGCAATTCTCTTTAGAACATCTTCAATAGTATAAAACTCAGCAGCCTTCACTACATTATTCTTGCTAGCTATCACCACAGACCACGCCAGCACTAGGACCACACATTCTGCTAAAAAATGAATATTCTCGTGTTTGGTATAATAGCCTCCACAACTATCAAATTATTATTATCATCACATTTATAGTATTCCATAAACCACTTCTTGTAATTGAATATTGGGTATTAATATCCACTTTACTTAAATTATTTCGCCTCTTATCGGTCTAATCTTATTACCAATACGAAATTTACATTCGTATATTTGAATGCTCTCCATTCTCAAAGACGTAGAATTGGAGTTGGAAAAGGGAGTTGAAAAAGGGAGTTGGAGTACACATTATTAAAGGGGAACATAGCAAGGCGCAATGTTAATATGGCGGCGATCATAGCTCACATGAACAGTAGGTTCACTCGTAGTCGGTAATTTCATGTAGATATCTTGTTCTTTCTGCAACGGTTTCCACCACCATCTGTAGTGGGGTGAGGTTGAGAATCACTTCCATGGCTGCCGTTGGGCATGTCTTCATTGCTCCTGTAATGCTTATACAGGCTAGTCTTTGAATTTTGGAGATGTTTTCTCTCGACGTCGATAGGCTAGTTCTACTACTCCACGCAATGGCTCCATAAGTGATGATTGGTCTCACTATGGCAGTGTGCATCCAGCTTAGGATTTTTGGGTTACAACCCCAGTTTCTTCCTGCTAGATTTCTGCACGCCATTAGAGCCATTTTTGCCTTGTATGTAATCTCGTTTTCGTGTTTGTTCCACAGGAGTTTACTATCTAGAGTTGAACCTAGATACTTGACTTCTTGTCTTCATTCAATCTCGTTCCCATCAAGTTTTATGGTTTTGAGGTTGAGTTGTCTTTTCTTAGTGAATGCTATCAAGATGGTTTCAGTGGGGTTGATGCTAAGTCCCACTTGCCTACACCAGCTATTTGTATAGTTCAGATACTTTTGAACAATATCACAAAGGGTGTTTTTGAATTTCCTCCTGGCTGTAATGACAATATCGTCGGCATATCCTTGGCAGGGTATTCCGAGATCCGTCAAACCACACAGGAGCTCGTCAACCTTCAGACTCCACATTAATGGGGCATCATCTGGTAGTGCAGATGGAGACAATGTCTTTGCTCGTCATTGTCTCTGCTACTCTTGTGGTGAGCAGTTCCGACATCCATTTTGATGTTGTGCTGTCTACACCTCTTCTGTTTAATGCTCTTTTGACAGCCTCATGTGGAGTATTGTTAAAAGCTCCTTCTATGTCCAAAAATGCACATACTACAGTTTCTTGGTTGTCTAGAGGACCTCGGATATCCTCCGTCAGTTGTACCAGTGCAGTCTCAGTAGATCTGCCTGCCCGGTAAGCATGCTGACATGGGTGGAGAGGTAGTCTCTCTAGGATTTCCGTTCTAATCTGGTCATCAATAGCCTTTTCCATCGTTTTGAGTACAAACGATGTTAGACTAATTGGTCTGAAGGATTTCGGGTTCATTGTGTCCCTTTTTCCAGTTTTTGGAATGAAGGTTACTCTTGCCCTTCTCCATGCTTCAGGTATATAACCCATAACTTAATAAAAAACGATATTGTTTTGCTATGCTTGGTTCGTTCCAGTATTTTATTGGGAACATGAAAATAATGAGTACATAATAAACTATATTACAATAGCTTTCACTACATTATGTAGATAAAATATTTGTAATTCATGGCTTAAGTGAGTGAAACAGATTAATCTTATGTCCATTGAATGGATATGTTTTGTCAAAACCAGTTTATCAACTATAAGTTTATGTAACCAATACTGATAATAGAAGATTGTGTATTGGCAGTTCCATTTTTGTAAAGTTAGCACCCTATTGAAACGTCTATGTCAGTATAAGTGAGGTTGAGTTCGGTAGTAAATTGAAAAAGTGTGTATTTCTTTGGATGCGTAACTGGATGCTACGATGAAAAAATAGGGGAATAAGAAAGCCGCCCAGGAAGGAAATAAATATTTTCAGTATTTGGAAACGGAATAATAAAATCTCAGGAAGGCTATCCTGAAAAAAAGCGTATACTTCATAACGCTTGATTGTATACTAGCCCTCCAGTTGAATAATATAAGCAACAAGCTGGCTAGTTGTGGAAGTGCGTTGAAAATAATCCATCAGTGCGATTAAGTTCAATATTTTGTGAATTCTTGATGATATTCGAATATAATTTCGAGTGATTGTAGTCACCATATTTCGAAATCAGTCACAAATGTTCCAGGAAACCGTGCAAGATCAAAATTACATTACATTTAATGGTCCCTTTCAGTAGGTGCACAATTCCAAAATAAATATGTTTATCTACGACCCCCTTTAAAATTAGGCATTTATGTACCAAAAAAAGTGTGTGAAATCATACGTTAAAAGCGTGCGTAAATGAATGGGACTTTCATTATAACATCCAAAAGCGTGCGTAAATGACCAATGCTTTTTAAATGGGGTTTTCATTTTAACACTCTTTTTTAGCTACGTAATTATCTAGTTGCCTTGAATTTAGTCGTTTGTTTCATAAACTTTTGTGCTGTCAGTAAATTTGACAGAAGTGTCAGACATAGTGAAAAATATTTGTTATTTTAGAAAAAGACAAATTACCCAATGTTATAATTAGTAATTTAAAAAGGTAAAACGTGTCGCGGGACACACGGTAGGAACTTTAGTTCTTTTTAAGCAAAAGTTATGTAATACATCTGACGTTATAGATAAACAATTTGCATATTCTTTAGTGGTTGTATAGTAAGCACACAAGAATCTCACGCGGTAGACCCGGGTTTGATTCCTCGTGAGGAATTTTTTTTTATTGTTAATTTTATTTTTAAATAATTATTCTGCTTGATATTAATAACGACAACAGGCAGACGTTTGAAATATTTAGCAGAATATTCATTATTATAGATAATGGTACGGTACCCTTCATGAGGGAGTCCGACTCTCAACATCTACTTATAACAGCATCGTATATTTAAAAAGGAAACCGTAGCATTATACAAATTGGACATTCAAGAACTGTACGTTTACCACAAAAAAATTAGTGGAAACATAAAATTGAATTGTTAAATTTTTAATTTGAAGTTATATTACAGTTTATGGAAATTTTTATTTTCTAGATTTTTTCCTAAGTGGGTCGTAGAAAAAATATGCTGCTCGACTCGTGTGGATTGTCCATATCGCACTTGAACGATTGAGCACTCCGCCTACGGCGTCGTGCTTCATCTTCGTCCTCGTGCGATATGGCCATCATATCCACACTAGTTGCACAAACTACAATTTCTTCCAAAATATGCCCTTTTACATTTAAAAACTACCTGCCAAATGTCAAATCAATTTATTCATCCATTTTAAAGTTATCGGATTAAAACATTCAAGTTTTCAAAATTTCAACGCCCTGTATTTCGAAAAGTAGCTAGACCCCTTAATCGCGCAAAAAAAATTATGGAAATAATAGTAAAAATTTATCCGAAATTCAAGTAGATCACTAGCACTGCGAATACCAGCTTTGCATAGAATTTCAATATAGCATCGGTGGTTCAGTGGTTAGAATGCTCGCAATGCACGCGGGCGGCCCGGGTTCGAATCCGGGCATGAGCATAGTTATTATTATGAATCGCTGCTTCGTAAACGAGAGAGAGACTAAGGAGGCACAAGCACGCAAAAGCAAGGCACATAACGAAGCAATGTAACATAACGCAGCGTAACGTAACGCGTAACGGTCAGATCTTTTGCTTCGCGACCCCTGGTCGCTCAAACATAACCTGGCGTAAAGAACTAAAGTTCCAATAATTGTCCTCATTTCACTGTAAATATGAATTTAAATCATTAGAATTTGTTGTGTATATATTTGTTTATAGAAAATTAATTCAAATGTTTTTTCAACCCGTTCAGAGCACATTTTTTTATTTTTTCTTCATGTGGTCGTAGATAAAGTTTTGTATGACACTTGCGCGTGAAGTTCTTTTGCGCACTTGTATCATAAATAACTATTATTATTAGCTCACTGATAATTTTCCACATCGTGCAACTTTGTTTTGAATATGATGTTCAATAAATTAGCTGCCTGAATATGAGAGTGAATTGAACACTCGTTTGACCTTGGGGCAATGACGTCATAAGGACTGGAATTATGTTGACAGTATTTGATATACTGACTGGCCAATTGTTGTTACGACCGAGGCCAAAACATCCAACAAAGAAAAACCTCAACTGATAGTTTTGTTTTTGCGGTTATTTACTGTGTATTAACTTGATTTATTTTTCAAATACTGTTGTACTGTTGAGTTTTCTGTATATATTATTGGAAGTAATGGAGCCAAGATTTTCAGAAAATCTGCCAAAAGTTCAAATTAGCATGGTGGACGAGTTTTACATGTTTCAGTCTAAAATTTAGATTATTCATCAGCCGATTCAGGAATTTACTTACTACCTAATTACCTACTGATAATGTTAATGATGATGCGGCTCCAATTTAACTATATTCAGAAAAACTATGAGTGTGCTGAACTTTCGTTCAATTTGACTTTTCGAAGTCAATGTCCAGAGGATAAAGTTGCGGAGAAAGATGTGGGGAGTTGAAAAATGCCAGACTTGATGTGAAAGTACTAAAATATAAACAATTTTGTTTCAGTATACTGGAGAGCGACGTATGATGGTGGTGAAGTTGAAGGGGTAAGTTGTTATTGACTAACTCAATAATTTTTTTTCTGGAATCCTCCTACTCCATCAGCATATATATAAACATATTTTGCTAGGTAGAAACTTGATCTTTCACTGTCATGATCTCCGCTCATGACCTTACGTGTCTATCTACTATTCTTCAACTTTAAAACAATAAATTACTGCATTGTTATTAATAGACCTAATTACATTGAAATATTTCATAATAAACAATTATCTATTAACAAACAATTTCAATGAATTTGATTATTGGTTTTATGTAATGCCTAAAGACATCACAAACTGAAGGCTCTAATTAATTTTATTTTCTACGGGAATATTTTTTTTATAAGTTATCAGATTTTCAGGTTGTTAACAAGGCGCGCGAAGAAGAGTATAGAACAACTACTTTTTTGTTCATAAAATCCCCATATTTGGAAAATTAAATAATGAATCCCCGAGGATGCATAAAAGTTACTTATAATTTCATCACGTACAATTTATCTAAAATTTGAATACTAACTTTTTATTGAGTTATGTTTTTACATTTTCTTGTTGACCTGTTCAGTTTAATCCAGCTGAAAATGCTGCTAACTAAATGTGAAAGTTTTAAACTGTCCTATTAAAGTTTTTAGACTGACAGAAGTTTATTGGACGGCATTTGAAATTTTGCTTCTCTGAAAAACACTTGAAAAGGTGGATTAGGCTAATTACTATGTTGAACGTTTTTGAAAAAAATCTACTTAGCTAATTGTATCGCCCATTATATCATGGAGACAAGGATGAAGCGATAGGGTATTCAACTTTAAATTATTAAATATTCAAATATCAAATTATTCAAAATTTAGTCTTCAGATTACCAGAAAAACATTACTAAAAGTATGAAATTATAATGCAAATAAGTTAGTAGTTTAAGTGTGAAGTTGTCTTCCTCTGCTGCCCCATGTTCTATTTTTAAATTTATTCACGACACAAATAGGTAACGGATATAATTAAGAATACAAGAATTATTTATAAAACAAATTTATCAATATATGTTATACAATCAAGTACATAGTATTGTTTAACTATATTTTAGAATTATTTATGTTAATATTGAATGTGCAGTTTTGAGCAGCACTTATATGAACACCATTGGAAGAAGATAGGGTTTGAAAAGGAGCTTTAGTATTTGAAATATTTTCGCTTAGCAAATTGTAATGGTGGTAACTTCTAGAAGTGCTTGACTGATTTTGATCAAGTTCAGGTTCTACATTATTTCCCATAATTTGATTAGAAATTTTTCTTTTTTTTGTGTAAGATTGTTCTACATATCCTTCTGCGATATTGGTTGATTTCCAACCGCCATGCTGTTTTAGAGCTAAAATATCCCCACCAGCGTTTACTAACAGAGTTGCTGAAGTTCTTCTGAAACTGTGCCCTGTGTAATGTTTGGCATTTGGAAGATTGAGAAATTCTGCAATTTTTTGTGGTATTTTGGATATACTATTTTTGCCAACCACTTGATTTATACATTTGCCTGCTTTAAAGCATTCCAACAATAGCTTATGCTTAGTTTTAGGACATAGACAGATATACTTTTTAACGATTTGAACAAAATTTGGGCCGTTACCTGTTGTAGTATTGATAACGAAAGTTCGTTGTTTATACGTTTTTGAAGTGTGGATATTTATGACTTAAAGATTGTCTTTCTCTTCAATATCATCCATAGTCATTTTAATAAGCTTATCACATCGACATGCTGCAAAAATTCCAATAACAAGGAATACCTATGAATATTTTATATCAAAAATTAAATTATTTGCATGGGATTTCATTTCGGGTCCGTTGAACTATAGGGAAACACGAATTTTTGACTGATTTTGCGAAAAATCGATAGTACTCACCTATTTTGAGAATAATCCGTCAAAAAATTTGTGGGTTATACATATTTTGCTGAGAAAAATCCAAAAAAAGATTTTTTTTCGCCACTTGGGCCATAACTTTTGGACTAGTTATTTTATACAAAGCACAGTTTAAATGTATTGCACTGTACGGAAAAGTGATCAAAAACTTGTGTTCTCGCTAATTATAACAACATTTCAGTTAGTTTCTTCATAATATTGTTTAAATTACCACTTTTATAAATATATATTTGACAGGCTACAAATTTGTATGAAAACAATTAAATCAAATGACGAATGACGAATGACATAGAAGCTCTAGCGTAATGTGTGACATGGTTGCCAGCTGTAAACGATTACGTGAGAATCATGATATTTTAAAAATATTAATTAATTATATTGCATTCGAATTTCATCTTAGAAAGTATTGGATGAGAGGGATGAATGCATTGTAATGAACATCAATCTATTCAAGAAGAGGAAAAAAATATAATAATTGGATTCACCCTTCCCCTCCTAGAATAACTTAATGTGGATTACAAATAATTGGTGGCATTTGTCTTCCCCTCAAGATATTCAAGAAGGGGAAGGGAATATAATAATTGGATTCACCCTTCCCCTTCTTGAATAACTTAATGTGGATTACAAAGTATTGGATATCTTTTGAGGGCAAGGCAAATGCCTTGCCCTCTGAAGATATTCCAGAAGGGGAAGGAAATATATTAATTGGATTCACCCTTCCCCTTCTAGAATAATTAAGTTATATTCCCTTCCCCTTCTGGAATATCTTGAGGGGAAGGGGAAGGGGAAGATATCCAATACGTTGCACCCTTCTCCTTCTAGAATTATTAAGTTATTCTAGAAGGGGAAGGGTGAATCCAATTATTATATTCCCTTCCCCTTCTGGAATAACTTGATGTGGATTACAAAGTATTGGATATTTTTTGAGGGGAAGGCTAAATAAAATGATTATATATTTGTTTCCCCTTCTTCAAATACGCAATGTAAGGATATCATCATAAATAAAATCATTTATGTTCTTGGGTTTGTCTTGATTGTCGAGTAGTCGATTACAGCTGGCAACCACGCTACAAAGTATTGTATTTTGTTCTATGTTTTGTAGGTTGCATATCTGTGTATGCGATTATTATTAAAATTATTCATATCCAAACTGGTTGCCTGTCAAATATATATTTATAAAAGTAATAATTTAAACAATATTTTGAAGAATCTAACTGGATTTTTTTCATAGATAGCGAGAACACATGTTGTTGATCACTTTCATGTACAGAGCAATACATTTAAACTGTTTTTTGTATGAAATATCATGCCAAAAAGTGATGTCTCAAGAGGCGAAAAAAAATCTTTTTTTGGATTTTTCTTTGTGAATTGTGTATAACCCGCAAATTTTTTGACGGATTATTCTCAAAATAGGTGAGTACTATCGATTTTTCGCAAAATTAGTCAAAAATTCGTGTTCCCCTATAGTTCAACGGACCCTTTCATTTCTTACCTTCATTAATAAAAAACATCATCGGGGGCTTCCATTGAGAATATATTTATTTCTTCTCTTGTAAAAGTTTTAGCTTTATTTGGTTTGTATCCGGCATTTTGACGTTTTAGAAATGCAATCAACTTTGGATATTTAATATCGACATAGTCCTTCACTTGTATCATTGTGCGTAAGCATTGAATATTCAGACCAAAGTGTTGAAGCTTTTAATGATTTTCCTTGTAGTGAAAAATATGCCAGTTAAACATTCTCTGAATATTTATGTATCTTGTTGTCTCCAGCCCATAGCTTATATTGTGCATATTGTTTTTCATACCTGTCTTTGGATTTTTGTGGTAGTGAGGTTAATGACGCTATGTTAGCTTGTTTCTTAATATTAGGTGGTGTATTTGGAAATTCTAAATCACTTGAATCGCTCTCCATTTTTCAAAAATTCAACTAAGTTTAATGAATGTAGCACCTCAAAAGTCAATCGCCGTGTTTACTGTCAGTGAGCCTCCCTTTTCCTCCCTAGGGAGAAAAAGTATGAGTTTCCTTCCTGATTTGAGGAAGGAAAGTGTGTACTTTCCATAGGGGTAGGAGGAAATAACTATTTTCGTCGTCACTATCGCTCTCGTCGTCAATATCATCAAATAAATGATATTTTGCACCTAATGCAGCTGCCAATGTTATAAATTTACTTTGGTTTAGGTTCATCATACTCGATATAAAACCATAGAGGAAAATGAGATAGCATGAACAATGTTGTGGAAAGGGACAACAACAACAAAACTTACAAATTTTATAACTCGACGAGATGTCTGATTAATTGATTAAAATTTGACAGTTATGTTACCATAATGCGTTCATAAATCACGGGCTACAATGTGCTCCATTTCAAATGTCAACCAATTCCAATACAGAGTAAAGTGTTACTTTGTACATTCGTTTATAAACGCACCCCAACTCTTGGCTGCTCGCCGAATCTACGAATGGATGATTAAGTCGAGTAAATAATTATCTTCCTTTTGAGAGGTTCGAGATAGATAAAATTTTAGTTGGTGACGGTCAGTGTGTTTACGAATCATATTATTCTGCTCGTTAAATTCATATGCATGCTTTTTGAATATGTAACGAATTTTCCATATTTTCTAGTATGATAGCATTCACATTTGAATTTAATATGGTGATTACAGATATAATTGCTTACGTTTGGATGAATAAATTAACATAACAATAACTATCATTGACATGCATCGCGAAAAAAACATTCCAACAAATCAATGGATCCAATACAAACTAAGCTTCATCGATAATATAAACTGTTCAATGTGAAGTACAAAATCGGGCAACCATAAAAACTACTATTTAATTAGAATTATTATATTATAAGGGTTGATTCATACAGTGTGACTAGTGGTCGAACGGCAGAACAATCAACTAAAAATTAGAATTACGCCCTGAAGCTGATGCCAAATCCACAAAAATCCGCCAAAAACGCTATAACGTGCGCAAGAGCTGCGGAACATTACATGACATATCTATTCCCCCCTCCTGAGTGCCCAGCCGTGGACGGCTCTGATTAAATACTTAAATTCTGTCTAGCTGAAGCGACCTAAGGTGAAAGGAGCGGGTATACATACAACACGGCTCTTTCAACTGCGCATGACTCAAGACTTTGCCAAATTTAGTAGTAACATAACAATATTGAAATAAATATGTAAATATCAGAAATATAAAACTAAAAAAAAAAACAAGAAAATCCAGGCCCAAACCCGGTTGATCAAAGTGTAACTATGTATAGAAATATCATAAAATAAAAAACTGAAAAAAAAAACAAAAAAACCCAGAACCTAACCGGGTTTTGAACCTACGTCCTCTGATTTGTAAGCTCAATACCTTACCAACTGCGCTAATCAGCTCACATTCAGTCACATCGAATAGAAGGTTAAAAGCTGCTTGGATACATGCGCACCTCAACTACTAAATTTGACGTGGTGGATTGAGCAAGTCTTGAGTCATGCGCAGTTGAAAGAGCCGTGTTGTATGTTTATCCGCTCCTAAGGTGAAGATTTTGTATGTACCTACGCCACCTGGTGTTCAAGAAGCTGGCAATAAAGTTATGTTACATCTGTTGCCGCAAAATTCTAGGAAAATATATGAAAGAGCTCATACAAAATTTAAAATAAACAGTTAGTAGCGTCCAAAAAATATTTCTTGGCCTAGGGCAAAAATTGAAGGCCTTAATGTGAAATAATGATAAGTCACATAAGGTAAATTGTTGGGAAAACGAATTTAAAGTTTTAAAAAAATATTAAAAATCAATCGGAGATTTTTGGTTAATTAATGTTATATACTTTGTTACGACTAGTACTGGTATTCAAATTCTGCTAGTCCTCGAAATAAAAAAAATGAAATGTGTGCAGAAAAAAACATTAAAAAAATGAGGCGTGTTACATTATTGTTTCAAAACAAAACATTAAAAATTTTAAACCACTTTGCTTAAAAGTACGAAAAAATTAGGTTAGAAGAGACTTCCATCACTCAACTATTTCGAATTCGTCAGCGCCTTCAGTTACATGGTTTTCATTAAATGAGCATTGTAAGGAAAAAAAAAATTCCTGATGAACAGGAGGTACATAAGGTAGTAATGATTTGACATTATCTAGTTTCTTTTTTGATATTTTTATTGGTTCCAAGTAGGTATTTTGGGCGTAATTCAGGAAGCAATGTCTAGGTGGGAAGTCCTTTTTTAGTGATAGAGACTGTTTTGTAGTTGTCATTGACGGCATATTTCACGTAAATCACTTTACTGTTATCAGGTTTAAAATGAAAGAAAAATGCACTACAGAAATTCAGGTTTTCGTTGTCTTCCGTACGCAGATTTTTTTTTGATGTTAGTTAGGATGGGTTGGAAATTCATGTAATCACTTTGATTCATGATAGTCAAGTTGAAGGGCTGTTTTATATTCGATTCTCTTATAACTTGGTGCCAATCACTTGGGGAGTAGATAAGTGGGGCATACTTTTTGTGGCGCTTTTCGATGAGAGCAAAATCTCTTACATTCTATATTCTCTTGTCTCTACCTGCTTTTGGTAGTTCGTTTGGGGGAATTAGGTTTAGGTCTTTTTGTCGTAGTTGCACCCTCACTATCTTCACTTGCCCTATCATTTACATCAGACTCCTAGAATATAAATGCAATAGTATAAAAAGCTACTAATTTTTTACATTAGAATGCTCAAGTGCAAAACTGTGACAAGTCACATTATTTAAAAATATAGCTTACCTGCTGATTATCAGGTTGATTTTCATTGTCACTAGGACTATAATCCTTATCGAGAACACTGTCATCTACGGGTGATTCAACATCATCACTAAAACTGCTCATTTCTTAACTTTATAGCAAAACACTACAGTTCTAACTAAACGGTATCCGCCATTTTCTGTGGCTTGTCACTATTCAACACAAATAGTCTCTGAAAAGTAGAGAGTTGCAACAACATGATTTCTGGATTGTGGCGGCATTTATTGACAAATAGCTAAGCTCTCGCTCAAGTGGCTTGTTATATTATTGCATTATTCTATTACATAGTAAAATAGATTTTGAAAAATGTGTGGCTGGTTATTGTTTCACATTAAGGCCTTCAATTGTTGCATAGGTAACGATGGATTACCTAATAACTCATTAAAAGGATTACCTTTCCTTGCAAATAAAACATTATTGTTTGACACAATAGGATAAAGACATTATTGGAAAGATGTCACGCTTGATCGTAAAGAAGCACACAATTGGCATATGGGAAGAAACCTTATCTGTAGTTTGTGCATGGAAGAGGGGGAACAGCCCCACATATTCTCTGTTTAGCCTGATAAGGTTCCGTGGTCTCTTCACATAAACGAGTACAAAAAGCCAAAAGGCTAAGGTGATAAGATATCGAAGCCTCTGAGTGCCCAGCTAATCAATCAAGGAAGACAAGGAACTTCCTACCAGGTCCTTCAAACTAAGTGATAGTTACCAGCTTGGTGACTGGACATTATACCCCAAGGTAACATGTACTAATGAACTAATAAAAAATCAAACTTGAATATAATGAAAAAAATCATCATGTTGCAATGATGGAAGATGTGAATTATAAGAGAAAACGAAATATCAGGATACTGATAATATTGGATAGTTGAGGATTAAGAGGATTTACAATGATGCCACTCCGTGTTCCCAGTATTATGCATAAAGCAATGACTTGTAATTAGAGCCACTGTGTAGATGAATACTAA
The DNA here is from genome assembly GCA_910591695.1 of Galerucella pusilla. Taxonomy (NCBI): domain Eukaryota; kingdom Metazoa; phylum Arthropoda; class Insecta; order Coleoptera; family Chrysomelidae; genus Galerucella; species Galerucella pusilla. The sequence continues at coordinate 106,253 of CAJUYI010000110.1, forward strand.
AAAATGTCACATACGCAGCATTTCCAATCGTTATTTGAATTATAATCCATAAATCATTGTTTTGATATACTTGTTTAACTGTAATATCGGTGGAAATATATTTCCAATTCCACCGATAAAAAGATTATTAATGGATATTTTGTTTATTCGATTCGGATCTTTCACAAGCGAATGCAATACAAAAATCTAATTATAACTTGATATTATTATTTATGTTTTTCTATGCATACTATATGTATTAATTAACTCGATTCAAATCAAAAGTGAGGAAATATTGTTTAAAAAATAAATTATTCAATAGATTATGATGAATTGAAGAATATTGAGAGTTCAATTTGATAAAAAGTGACTTGTAGCATCGCAGTGCACAATACGTATATAATGGGTTAATATACAGTGCTATTCAATAAACTTTGAATCTTCGGGAAATGTCAATTTTTTGCAGAGTTATGGAACAATTCGTCCGCACGCTTACAAGTTAATGCATAGACAACAGAATTCCTACAGGAAGAGCAGCAGCTGAAATGAAGAGACTTTTAGGTCTCATTATCTCGATAACTATCGAATTTTCGAGAAAAAAGGTTTGTGACCATTTTTGTAGATAATAAGACGATCTTCATTTTTTATCTGGAGAAAAATTCTCTAGTTCGCATAATTAGCCAGATTTTAACGAGAAACCCATTTTCCAGGGTTTAGGAGTCCATTTTCCTCCCCTTCCGTAAACTCAATTGCGTTAAGTTTTTTCTTGTTCAAAAACACCTGCTGTGACCTACAAATTGGACCCAAAGTGAAGTCTACAGCGACTTTTCAGGAGCTTTCGATATTTTCAGGTGTTCAGTTACTGGACTATGTCGTCTTTAGCTTGAATTAATCTTGTGTAATTTTTGACGTACTGTTTCAATTGGAGCAGAAGCTTTTGTGTGATCCGACAAGTTTTCTACGGGTATACACACTTAGATAACCATCCTGTGTGAAGGTGGTAACTCTTAGTCGTCCACTTTTCCTTAATTGGAACATAAACAGAAAAAAACTAGATCCGATAGGTGTGATCAAGAGAAGAAAGCTATGTAGATCAAGTGGTGATGCTGTCACAAGTGTAAAGACCCATACTCTATATACACATAGATTCAAAAGTTTTGCATCACCTTCTTCGGATGCGAAGGAATTTTTTTGCGCCAACAATTTTTTGTTAGCTTGTTTATCAATGTTTACCATTTCAATATGTTCCATATTTTTTGCAATATACAGATGTTTACAGTTTTTTTTGTGAGATAACATTTTTAGTGCGATTATTTTAACATTCAAGGCATTTGATTTTTACGATTTTAAGTGCAAACTTATCGTCAAGTCATAAGTGAGATTGTTCGTGCAAGAATAGTGGCTTTAGTTGAAGAAGGTCATTCACAAAGGCTCGTGGCAAACAGAGTTGGCGTTTGGCAAAGTGATGTGTCTCGTCTATGGAACCGGTATCTCCAGACCAATTCTCTTCGTGATATACCTAGAAGCGGTAGAAGGCGTGTTACTTATCAGCGGCAGAACCGCTATATTCACTTAACTATCCGAAGAAACCCGACCATGGCAATACCAGCACTCCAAAGAGATATGAGACATGCGTTGGGAGTTCAAGTATCGAATGCGACATTACGAAGACGAATACTTGCGACAGGTTTGAGGTGTCGCCGACCATTAAGAGTGCCCAGACTTCAACCTGAGCACAGAGTTTGCCGACTACAGTGGGCTCAAGAACACGCGGCCTTGCCTGAAGAATTTTGGAATTCGGTGTTTTTTCCGACGAGAGAAGGATTTGTTTGGTACAAGATAGCCATCGAATACGTGTGTGGCGGGATCCAACGAGAGTTGCTCAGCTTGCCCATGCTCGCCCCGTGCCGCCCTTTAGAGGAGGAAGTGCTATGTTTTGGGCTGGTAACATGTTAAATGATCGCACAGAATTAATTCATGCGGAGGGAATGATGACTGGTAATAGGTATCTCAGAGAGATTCTATATCCTCTCGTGAGACTATGGCGCGCAGCTGTTGGCAATTCCTTCGTTTTTATGGACGATAACGCCCGACCTCATTGGACCAGAGCTGTAAATGAGTATCTTGAAACTGAAGGGATCAATCGTTTGAACTGGCCTGCCCTATCTCCTGACATGAATCCCATAGAACATGCTTGGGGCATGCTTGCCAGGGCAGTGGCAGCACGCGGAAATCCACCCAGGAGTGTACAAGAGCTTGTTCATGCGGCCCAAGAAGAATGGCGAGATATTCCTCAACAGAATATCAATAATTTGGTAAACAGCATGGGCAGGCGACTTCACGCTTGCATAAATTCTAGAGGTGGAAATACTCTTTACTAAAAGTTCTCATGCAGGTTCTCACCTAGCCTTTTCTTTAAAAAGAATCAATTTATATTTAATTTATTCAATTTCTAAGAATACTTTTTATGTTTAAAGCAAGTTTATTATTGGATAATAAAAATTTTTGACAAATATACACGTTTTTTTTATTGAAACTAATTATTTGATTATTCTCTGATCTATTTATAATGAACACATTTTTTTTTCGGAGATTTAGGGTGATGCAAAACTTCTGAATCTATGTGTATATTTGAATTTTTAAGAAAATACACAGGTCGAAGAAATAAATTCATCTCACTATAACCACTTTTCTATGGAAATACTCAAATAGAACTAAACGAAAGTAATATTCATCGTTCATATCCCCATATCTTTTAAATTTCAATGCAGATGTATTGTTGTTTGCAAATTTTCTCGACTTCTTCAAAGAAAGTGAGTATTTCGAAAGTTTACCAAACTCTTTTGCTCTTCCTATCCCACTTCCGAGTTACTCGTTTATTTTCTACATCGAGGAAATACAAAGATACATGAAAGAAGGTGACGTTGTCCTGTATGTTTCTTACACTCGAATAGTTCACAACATGGATTTATCAGTTCGGGTTTGCTTACTTCAAGAATTTATGATTGTAGGGATTTTATTTTCGTTTGTGTTTCCATATCTCTCTCTTGTATTCACATTATGAAATATTGATAAAAGACTGAATAATGCTGCTCACTACTTTTCTGGATAATAATTTTGAAGGTAGATATTTTTGAAAACCACCCAGCTTTGAACAAATTTATTTTCTTGTGCTTACATTTTTAATGAAAAATATTTGAATCCAATGGGCACAAAATTATTTTTATATCTTTAGAATGAATGGATGGGGTCAGGTAATCTGGTCCCCGCTATCTACGTTAATACTCTGGTACTCTGGCCCTAAATTAATCCGACCAGTAATTTCGCCCCCGTAATGAATTTAATGTTGTTCTTAGAATTGAGGTAAGGCAGGTACTTGATAAAAATAACAACCCCTTGAATTATCAGATTTGTAATCATTTATCGAAGTGAATTTGAGCTGAAAGTGTTGAAAAATAGCATCATGAAAGTAGAAATTATTGAAAGTATTCGTAGCAAAAATGTACTTGTAATCGATAACTACAAGTATAGTTTACATAAAAAATTGAAAATACAGACTTGTTGGAAATGTACCAACAGAAAGTGCAAAGCATGTGTTTATACACTCGGTGAATGTAGTGCAATTTTTGTAACCAAATCTTCGTGAGGTCATATTTGGGGACCAAATTACCAACTCCGGAATGGATAGATGAATAAATAATCAGCTTATTGCTTTATTCAAACATTATTGAATAATTCTGGTTTTATGAATAAAAATGCACTTGTGTGCACTCAAAAATTATTGATTAAGCTAGAAGTCTAGTTTTGATTTCAATTTCAAGCAACCAGTTTCACGTAATTATACTATCTATGTATATTTTTTCATTGGTTGAATAAATATGATTTAATTGTGGCGGCAGCTTTCTTTCTTTGTTTGTTACTAACGATCCTTTCCATTTCATCCGAACCCAGGAAACATAGTAAGCATTCTTTTGTAAAGAAGAGGTTTTAAGTATTCTCAACATATTTATAGATGTTCCACGCGTGAGAAAGTTGCGTAAAATGCGAATAAAGACCTTTTTAAGCGGCAATAAAGTTGAGGGAAATCGTGTATTTCCTTTTGAATGTCGACTCAGACGAAAAAATTTGTATAAGAGAGTAAAAAGTTGAGAAGTTTCATCAGGGTATGCATATACAGAGTGGATACCTCACGGAATAACATTATCCTATTCACCATTCAAAATTGGTTATTGACAGACTGTTTAATTTGAATTATTAGGTTAGGATTATCTCTGACTTTCTATTTTCTATCACCATATTAGATTTTTATATTTAAAGATCCTCTCTCCACTATTAATACAACTATTTATTTAGAAATATTAACCTTATATACGTAGCGTATCAGATAAGAGAGCTCGCCTCAAGGGAGGGATTTTCAGCCATACTACTAACGCTCAAAGTCACCACAGAAGTGGATAAATTTGATTCTTCGGTTATCTGCAAGTACATGTAACATAACCTCAATCATTATCATCATTTGACAACATGTTTCTAGTATTTTTCGAGTACAGCCTGTTTAAGCTCATCATTTTGTTAGTTATCAGTTTGTTGATGTTTAATACCCTCCTTTAATCTGGTGGACAACTCCATCACCTTCAATTCAAAAGAATCATTGAATCAGTTACCTTTAGAATAGGGGACTTCGGTCCAAGCTGCCAACCCAAAAAATTTCACATTTTTCTACCACTGTAACAATTGTGTTTTCTGAACGCAGCCCCTGAAGATGGATGGCGTATTGTTGACATTATTGACGTGAAATCAGGTGCTCCAACAAAACTTTCAGCCAATCAGATATGACTTTCACAAATTTCGATATTTGCATCAAATTATCTAATTTGAAGAGTCGAGGCTCCGTTTACGGATATTTATAAATAATACGAACCTTTACATGACAAAATCGTCCGGAAATTTTCTTTCCCCAGTGGTAGAAAAATGTGAATTTTTTTGGGTTGGCAACTTGGACCGAAGTCCCCTATTGGAAGTCGCCAAATACATTTAATAAGTTCCGGTGATTGACAAAGTCATTTCTGATTGTATTTTTAAGTTTATATTTTATTCATTCTTGGAATTATGTCGATTTGTTCCTTAGTTTTCCATGCCAAAAAAGCTTATCTCTCTCCCTCTTCAATGATGAATATGGACGTGAATGACAGTTCCGCAAGATATAAAACGTACACTCTATAAGAAAAAGATTCTTGTACGTCTTTTTCCAAGTAGTTTTGAGAATCTGTAACTCAAAGCTTTCATCTTTGTTTGGTCGAATATTTATATTTTCATGTGGGAATTCTAATGAATATATTTGTTTTCTTGAATAATTGAGGATAATCGAGCTTTATTCTGGTTGATGCATTTACTTTATCACCTTGTACCGTGTGTTTTCATACATCCTTAGAACTATCCTTTCGATAATTTCTCACATATTCAGTATCCATAATAAATAAAGTATATTCTTCTGTATGTTCCTTATTATTCATTCTTTTTTAATTTCTTGGGAAATTAAACCACAATATTTTTAAATTCTTTATTTCAACGTTTCGGTAGCTGAAACGCTACCGAAACGTTGTCAAGAAAAAATGAGTAGAAATTAATTTTTATCCCTAACT
>CAJUYI010000110.1:126357-173939 GCA_910591695.1 Galerucella pusilla
GACCGAGCGGAATAAGATGCCGGGTTTATAAATGTGTTCACCACCGTGGTGTATATAAAATTTTTTCACTACTAGCCAACTTCAAAACACAACGCCTTGAGTGTAGAAGTTATTCTTGGATGCAAAGTTAGCGCTCATAAAACATTTATATACTTCACACTCTACATCAAAGCGTTCACAAAGAGAGCTGCCGAGAGTGCCCTTCTAGCTCCTCGCTTGCGATCGGGGAAACTATTACCCTGATATGCGCAATTCGTATAATATGTACACATGTTCTTGTTTATAGAGGTTAAGGCACCGGTAATCGGTGATCTGTGGGTTAAGGTTAACTAACAGTTTCCATGAACAGGAGATTTTCAAATCGGTAAAGATGATTTCTTCATAGGCGTTTACCCTGTCATCTGTCTGACATGTACACGGTCTGTTTTCGCTTTTCACCTAACCCATCAATTTTGAATGCACTCCTTATGCCATCAGTCATTTTTCATAAAGTGCGAATTTTGAACTAATGCCAATTTTATTTAAATTATTTCATCTTATTATTATTATTACAATATAAATAAGGGCTGAGGTAAGAACCTATGAAGCCCATGATCTGAGAACATAAATAAGCGCTTAAACGCCTATAAACATAATAAATGACAAATTAACAAGATCGTAGTTTTCAAGAATAACCGCAACAAGTATACAGTGAAAAAAGATATAAATAAAACAAATTAAGATAAATAATAAATGCAACAATGCGCACTATTAACTATTAAATATAAGTCTATAAATCCTTTTCTTAAATGCGTTAACTGATGGTGCGTCAACAACATCATCAGGAAGATTGTTCCAGACATCAAACACTCTGTTTGGTGAAATGTGCTGTCTTATTCGGGATCTAAAGGACTCCCTCTTAAGTTCAAATGGGTGACCTCTCAGTCTAAGATCAGTGTTAAATAGAAACATAGATTGAAGATCACCAAAGTTGTGCTTAATGATTTTATAACATAATATCAAGTCTCCCCGAAGGCGACGGTCTTGAAACGAGATGAGATTCGCCCCAGTCAGTCGCTCCTCATAGGAAGGTCTTACGCGACCGAATGCAAGTCTAGTAGCCCTCCTTTGCACGTTTTCTGATAAAACTTGGTCGCGAATAAGATCAGGATACCACACAGGACCCGCATATTCTAAAATAGGACGCACGTAACATTTGTACAGTTTACAGAAAGTTTCAAGTGACACTCTAGAAAACGATTTTTGTATCAGATAGAGTCTGGATTCCGCGCGGTTGCATACGGACACAACATGTTCACTCCACGATAAATTTGAGTTAACTAAGATGCCTGGGTCATTATGGCTGGTAACCGTATTTAGTAACTGCCCATTTAAGTTGTTTGATAAATTGGGATTGGTCTTGCCAATGTGGAGTACATCACATTTTTTAATGTTCAGGGGAAGCAACCAGTCCAAACACTGCCGCTTTATAGTGTGTAGGTCGATTTGGAGGGTGAGATGGTCTCTTAAAGGGATAGCAAATATTTTTATGTCATCGGCATAAAAAGGAACTGAGTTTGAGACCAATATTTGAATATCGCTTGCGTAAACAATAAACAGCAATGGGCCAATGACGGAACCGTGTGTAACACCACTAGAAATTGGCCTGTCATTGCAGAACTCTCGGCCGACTCTGACTTTAAAAATCCTGTCCGATAAAAAATTGGAGATCCATAAATTCAGGCTACCCCGTATGCCAAAGTGATCTAATTTATATAAAAGTCTTCTTTTTGGGACTTTGTCGAAAATGACGTCAATCGGATCTTTGTTGTCTAAAGCTTTTGTCCAGTCATTAACACAGTGAAGAAGATTGGACATGGTAGAGCGACCTCGAACAAAACCATGTTGGTGAAGAGGTATGACATTTTATTGAAGAAGGAACTTAGACATGGCCTCACTAATAATAGATTCCATAATTTTACAAACAATAGGTACCAGGCTCACTGGTCGGTAATTGCTTGGATCCAGTTTATCGCACTTCTCAAATATTGTTAGGTTATTTTGAGCAGCAAATATATTAGACAATCTCCCGGGTATACAAAAATTTTGTTAAACTCTCCCTGGATTCACAAAACATTCGACTTTGTTAATTATTCAACGACAGAAAAAATTGTTAATCCAACGTAATATTTTTTTCAATTGAATGATTCAATTCATTCGCAAATAATTTTTTGTTCAGTAATCCATTTTTTGAAGCCTCTTAAAAATTTAGATTACATCTATGAAATGTTAATCAGTAAAAATTAAACCTTTGCAGACATTTTAAAGCCACCGAAATTTGAAGTTCTTTAAATGACCATTAAAAACTATATCTGGGTTCCGCAATCTTAAGTGGGTCACATGGTATAAAGCTCTTTTGCTACGTGCTCTCCCACCATGAACGTGAAATTCCATGCCTTTTGTATATTAATATTTCTCGTCATTTGTAGCTTGTCTTACGAAAAAAAAACAAAGAAATCTTTCTCGAGTCTGTAAGGATAGCTTTCTTATCATTTCTCTTCGTGATTTGAAGTCGTTTCATCTGTTTTGTTTTATCGATTACCAAAGAATTTCCCTCCAATCAATTCCTGCAGGTAAAAGCAGAACACAAAGAAATAAATTCCAGACGCTGGAACGATATTTTTACGTTACAAACAAAGGTGCAATTGTTCCATTGTAGGTATATAGAAATATTATGCTATATACATTTTAATTTTAAACTTGAATAAAATGTTTTAAATTATATTTCAAAACCAAAATATTTTGATAGATATGATTCCTTTGAAGTTCGGGAGGTGAATTATTCACATAGGTTAGATGAAGAGGTGAATCTTGAATCAGTTTTTTGGAAATAGGTATGTCGTTTTACATGCTCCGCCAAACATCATTGCTCCCACAAGCACCAGATCAACTTTTCTATCCAATATTTAATGAAAAAAAAGTAGAACGTATCGCGGGACACACGGTAGGAACTTTAGTTCCTTTTAAGCAAAAGTTATCTAATACATCTGACGTTATAGATAAACAATTTGCATATTCTTTGGTGGTTGAGTAGTAAGCACACCAGACTCTCACGCGGTATACCCGGGTTCGATTCCCCGCGAGGAATTTTTTTTTGTTAATTTTATTTTTAAATAATCATTCTGCTTGATATTAATAACGACAACAGGTAGACGTTTGGAATATTTAGCAGAATATTCATTATTATAGATAATGGTACGGTACCCTCCATGAGGGAGTCCGACTGGCAACATCTACTTATAACAGCATCGTATATTTAAAAAAGAAAACCGTAGCAATATACAAATTGGACATTCGTTTACCACAAAATTGGTGGAAACATAAAATTGAATTGTTAAATTTTTAATTTGAAGTTATATTACAGTTTATAGAAATTTTTATTTTCTAGATTTTTTCCTAAGTGGGTCGTAGAAAAAATATGCTGCTCGACTCGTGTGGATTGTCCATATCGCACTTGAACGATTGAGCACTCCGCCTACGGCGTCGTGCTTCATCTTCGTCCTCGTGCGATATGGCCATCATATCCACACTAGTTGCACAAACTACAATTTCTTTCAAAATATGCCCTTTTACATTTAAAAACTACCTGCCAAATGTCAAATCAATTTATCCAGCCATTTCAAAGTTATCGAATTAAAACATTCAAGTTTTCAAAATTTTAACACCCTGTATTTCGAAAAGTAGCTAGACCCCTTAATCGCGCAAAAAAAATTATGGAAATAATAGTAAAAATTTATCCGAACAAATTCAAGTAGATCACCAGCACTGCGAATACCAGCTTTGCATAGAATTTTAATATAGCATAGGTGGTTCAGTGGTAGAATGCTCGCATTGCACGCGGGCGGCCCGGGTTCGAATCCGGGCAGGAGCATATTTATTATTATGAATCGCTGCTTCGTAAACGAGAGAGAGACTAAGGAGGCACAAGCACGCAAAAGCAAGGCACATAACGAAGCAATGTAACATAACGTAGCGTAACGTAACGCGTAACGGTCAGATCTTTTGCGTCGCGACCCCTGGTCGCTCAAACATAACCTGGCGTGAAGAACTAAAGTTCCAAAAATTATAAAAATTCTTAGATACTTATTGATAGTTAGACTCCGATTCAATCAGAAGAAGCCACTTGAGGTTTGCCAGCTGACTTGCGCAGAAACCAAAACCGGTATTGTTTATTTATGTCGCCTTGTTACGACCGTTGCATACCAATAATTTGCTGTCGAATATTTTTGATCTTCGAATATTTTACGACGTTTTGCTAGTTTATCTGTGAGTGTTGTGTGTTTTATTCGAGATAAAACAATCTCCTAAAAAACTTGTTGGAGTTGAAGGAATAGTTATTTACATTACCAGCTGCGAAAGCCGAGGCTATTTGAATACCTCCGAACACCTAAAAGGGATTTTGCTTCGTGTAATGTATTGAACTTTTCATTCTTCCCCGATTTTATGATTAAAACACACAATTTAAAGATGCAAAGAATTCTCTGTAGACTGCAATAAAATGGGTAGAAGGCGTGGGTTAACGTTACATACTTTGGTATCATTCGTGTCACTAACTTATATTTTGACAGTTGTCAAATAATTATTCTTTCATAAAGTCTACATCTTTTGAGTTCAATATTTGGCTAGAATCTAGTTAAAAATGGATTCCATTGAAGAAGCAGCAATTATTGCGTGCATAAGTTTGTTGCCGGAAAAATCTAAAGACCGTTACAATCAAGCCCATGAAAATTCCATCAAATGGTGAACAACGAAAGATGTGTCCACAATAACTGACATTTTATTTTTTCGTTCTCCAGGGCATAGATAAAAAAATACTTATTGATGGAAATTGACCCGTGGCGCCCTCTACTTGTACGGGTGGCGCCATCTTGGGAGTCCCGTCAGTACTAACACAAATCAGATGGTTGTGAACTTCGCTAACAGCCGAAAAAGAAGATTCCTGTAATTTTACAGTTATTGGCGGCATATTCAAAATTACTGTAATTTAACTTTTATCGCAAAATGACATTCATCTAAAGTTACCCAACATTAGATTGATATTACATTAATTACAATCAAATAGTCAACTAAAATTAAATGAAATGTCAAAAAATGGACCATACAATGCCTGAAGTGAGAAAAATATAGCAATAATCATCGTTTATATATTTTATTGAATAAAAAGAGTATACAATAAATGGAACGTTTTTTTTCATATTTCAATGACAAACGTGAAGAAAAATAAATGTTAGGAATTCAACAACAATGCTGGGAATGGTATGGAAGAATAACTACTTCTGTCACCTTTCATTTGATGAAACATGTTTTTTATAAAGATAGAGCTTACCGGGTGTACCTCACATTACAGTCTTCCACGAAACATATTCTTGACATTGTCTCTAAAAGTGAAAGTCCCACTATAAACAATAACAACCAACTACCAATACTCAACACACACACACACACATAAATAAGCAAAATAGTTTTCAAAAACGAAAACTGGACAAACTCACGATACAGGTCAGGCAGTTGTCAGGTTAGGATCAAAGATAACACGCTAGGATGTCAGCGCTGATATTTGTGGAAAAATCTGTGGAATACTGACGGGACTCCCTATGTGGCAGCACCCTCGCGCCTTCAGAGATCCCCTACCCCGGTCCAGGGCACGAAAGTTTTTCATACTTAGCAACCGATGACCTAGCATGTTTTACTTTCGCTTTCACTTGCCTATTTAAAATAAAAAAATATATTTTCGTAAGGGGGAGAATGAAAAAATTCAGGGTCTACAGATTTTAATTTTGTGTTGGAGTTTCATTCCGTCCATCTGACCAAAGTATTTTTATATGGTTACAGCAAACATTTATTCCAGTTATTTTCTTGGTGATTTTTACGATTATTAATTATTACATGGTTAAATAGACATCAGTTAACTTGGTTGAAATAATACCCTTCTTGGTGTGCGTCATCGATTGTGACGTATATTCGGTTTTTCGGCATGTCGTTCATTTTATTTCAATATTATGACACAAAGTTAACCCTAAATTTGATAAATCAAATCATCAGGATCGTATCTAGCCAAATTAGAAAAGGCTATGCAATTAATAATCACCAGCTTCTTATACTTGGAAACTTTCAAAATACTGATGTTTTTCCGTGTATCCATGCATATTTTCGTATTATTTAAATGAATAAATCAATAAGATTAATATTCACTTTTCATAAATAATAATTGACCGTAAACAACAATGTACAGACCTGTCGAGAACTGTCAGTGTGACAGTAGAAAAAGACGTAAGACACATTGCCGCTACGAAAGTAACGCCTTCATAGTATTTTGAATTCTAGATTTATAGGTTGAGCTTGCGCGTAATCTTAACATCAACCAATCAAATTTTTGTAAGTCAAAGATTAGGGTTAAGATTTGTAATACATTTAAACGGTTCATTATTGAGATATTTTGATTAGCATTAATCAAAGACCGGCTTTTTTTCCATTTCTTCCTACGTAATGTGTTAGAAAGACATTAACAATGGATGACGCACACCAAGAAGGGTATTATTTCAACTATAACTCTCTAGTGTGTCGTTCCACGAGTATATTGATTCATTTTTGAAAAATGTGAAACAGAAAACACTACACTATACAAAATCATCAAAAAGGTTTATTAATACTGAACATAAAACAAAAAAAATTTAGATAAGTACCAAATAAAATTCAAAATACAATGATAAAAATTGAGAATACCAACGCTACTGAACACAATCAATGTCAGTCAATAACTGAAATGAGAGGAAATAACACACGCACAACAATTGCAAGTCGGGTTGTGGCGTAGCAACGAACCGATCGATAAATCTAAACCAATTGAATTCGTTTGAAGGGCACGACAATACGGCAGGCTTGGGAGAAACACATTACATATTCTTTCAATATTTAGAAATTTTATCATGATATTGTTGATAATCCAAAGTCTATTTCCTAATGCTTCTAGTCGCATTCCTTTCACAGCTTCAGATGATTTTGCCAAACTATTTATCATATCTGCTTATCTCTACAATTGTAACCAAAAAAAAATTCAATACTGGAGAGCTCGTTAGATTTATGTTTATTGACGTCTTTATATTGAGGGTGATTTCTAACTCTAGAGGGATATCTATTTTTTCTATTATTAAAGGTAATACCACGAGAGCTTCAAATTTTATCGATAATTTTTTCTTTTCCACGGAAACTTGTTTATTTGGCAAAAATATGAAAACAAACCGATTGATAAAATCACGAGTCCGTTAGGACGAGGGACTTTATCTAAATTCGGTTTGTTTGAATGTTTTTGCCTCAAATAAACAAGTTTTAGTGATGAAAATAAAAAATTATGTTATAAAATTTGAAGAACGAGTTATATTTGGGAAGATTATTTTTTTCATCAATTTTGGAGTGGAATTTTGTAATCAATGTTAAATATTCTCTTGGGTGATGGCACTGAATAGGTTTGTGTTCATTTTTCGATAAACTTCGAAGCACTTTTAGTTGTCAATAATGACAAATTCAAAGTAAAGTTTTGACGTTTCAATGTAAACAAGGTATTATCGATGAGGAAGCAGAGTTATCAGTATAATCCCGAATAATTGGCTAGAATAATGTATTTACTATTGGTTAAAACTACCAAAATGTCAGATTTTGACAAGTGAAAAAAATAATCACAATCATTTCTAATAATGTTTCAAATATGATATTCTTAACAAAAAATAATGTTAGTGGAAAATTGTTCAATTTAAAAGCAAAAATATTTCCATCCAGAATGTAATGCTGTTTGTATTGGTCGAAACATTCGAAATTTTGAAATTTTGAAATTAGACACAATGAACACTTACGAGTGTACAAAATTTATTTATCAAATAGTAGTGCTAATAAGAAGCAGCGAGTTTCATTCATAAGAGTAATACAACTAGATTCCATAAAGTAAGGTTCCAAATAGTAAACTCAACCTGTGCAGAATTCCATAAACATAATCATGACATCGAAATATAAAAATTTTCATTCCTTTCATAAATCTGTCAAATACTGCGACAATGAATACCCATTCAATATACCCATTGAGCTGCTATGTACACAGTACACGTTTTTCCGCAAAATTCTTTGCTCTCGTTTTCCCCCAATTCTATATACTTACTGATTATTTTTATTAAACTTAATGAAAAAATGTTTATTTCTAGTGAATGCTAAAAGTTTGTTTGAAGTGAGTAATTAAATTTTTTTGTATAAGAACGGCTTCGAGCTATTAATGAATGAAAACACTCATTAATATTTGAATCTATACATAAAGTGAATATTACTTAATAAAAGTGTAATACAGCGTTCAAAAACAGAAGTGAACTTGTCTAGGTACGTGAACGTGCTTTAAATATTTAAAAAACACACGCAGGACAAAGTTTTCAACGTTAATAATTTCGATTTTATTTCACCAATACATTTTCAATTTAAACTGCATAGAACTTTTGAGCCGCAAAGGTGAATTCATATACACTACGTTTTTATCCATAAATGGACAAATAATAGTCACTACTCTTCAGTTTTGCGATTTCTAGCTACTGGTGAATGTATAGTCATACTTTTATTTTCTTGAGAATTCGTTCATGTTATTCTTCACATACTGAATAGTACCAGTATTAAACAGTACAAGAATTTTTAACGTCAGCTCCTCCAATATGCATCGTGTCTGCAATCGATATCTAGGAACTGGAGAATGGAAAAGGCGCATTGAACAGGGTCGTGGGCTTGACGGTTCTGTAGCAGAATAGCATTAGTCAAAATAACGCTGGACAGAAACAGCGACGAACAAAATAGCGCTGGACTAAAATAGCGCAGGACAAAAGTAGCGCAGGATAAAATAGCTCTGGACAAAATGGCGCTGTACAAAAATAACGCAGAATATAAACAGCGGCGGAAAAAATAGCGCCGCACAAAAATGATTATGCTTCATTATTTTACTATACTATCTCATTAATCAAAATAGACTATAGTGCTGAATTAGCATAAATAATTGTCATAACAATAGTTTTCATAAGTCAATTCAACATCGCTTCCCGACCAGCTGACAGAGATCAAAGTGTAACTGTTCATCACAATATCAGATAATAAGGAACGGAAAACAAATAAGAATGACAATCAATCTTTTTCATTATAATTCAAGACATATCGCTTCCCGACCAACTGACTCAGATCAAAGTGTGGAAAACTAGAATATCATTAAAAGAGGATTCATGTGGTGATATTCATCATCATTACATTTTCTTCATATTATCATTCACACTAGAAAAAGTTAATACTATAGCTTCTCATAATTTAATAGCTAATTTTGTGAGGATATTTTAACCGGCGTTATTTATTCGCAGTGCTATTCTGTCGAGCGCTATTTTGTCCGCCGCTGTTTTTGTTTTGCGTTATTTTTGTCTAGCGCCATTTTGTCCAGACTATTTTGTCCTGCGCTATTTTAAACTAACGTTATTTTGACTGACGCTATTCTGCTACAGTGCCGGACATGACAACTTCGACAGTGGAGAATAATACTTTGTCCACGACCACCTAATAATAAGTCAATATTTTACCTCCTAACTAAAGGTATATGGTACCCATATATCAACTGTCGTGAATTATGGTTCATAATACACTGTAGTGTATTATGGTTCATAATTCACGACTAGAGATGGGGGTACAATATGGAATAAACTATTAAATCTGTAAATTTTGTTCAGGAAATTTGTTTCTGACATATATCGTATCTATAAAATATTGTAAATTTCAGTATTGATACTTTTCATAACGATATTTTCTAATATTAAGTATTTTAACCCTAGAACCACAACGTAACGTAACTGAAACACTCACCACAACGTGGGGTCGCCGGTGACCCTTCTTGAAATTGCTTCTAATGTGGCACGAAGAAAAGATATGCGTTGACTATAGGATATAAAAGTGATATATAAATATGAAAAACTATGATAAACAAATAAACGCTAAAATAAACATATTTGATAAATAAAGAAACTTCAAAACAAATTCTTAATACAAAATAGAAGATCAAGTAAGATTACAATTAACAGTCTTCACAAATGCTGAATTGGTGTTCTGCGCACATATTTTTTTTACAATGAACGCAAATATGACGTCCTTTTAGGTCCCGAGATCTGGGGTGAAAGTAACAACGACGTGAACTGTTTTGGAGTTCTTGAGGCGGGAGTTCGTCAGAATATCCAAGGTAGTCGCGAATAGATTGTCTTAATTTTCTTGGCAAGCGTTTATTTTCTGATCTTTGCTTCATATATTCGACTACCAAAACGTCAGCCAATTTTTTTTAAAAATTGGATCGATTATCACCTTGGTCCAACATTTGGAACTGATGCAGTACAAATGAATTGATTTCAGCAGCGTCTAACATACCATATAAAATTCTTAAAGGCCATCTTCTCGTTTTTCGGGCAACAGTTTTTGAGTGACAAAACTGGTCAAAGTTTTTGCTTCTTATCATCCATTTTCCTGTAATAATAATAATTAGGACACGGAAAAATAAAATGAACGTCTAAACTTACCTTGAAAAAAGTATAACGCAAACCACAACGTGGGGTCAAAACACACGGAATAGCTTATAGCCGGCGATAATAAAATTTTGGCCGAAAAACACATATGCACATCATAAGCTATCAACAAGTACTGAAGCTACATGGACCCACAGCTCGGAAACTAAAACGCGCCCAATCGTATTCGGGAAAAACCAAACGGCTGGGTCACGGGCGACCCCACGTTGTGGTTCTAGGGTTAAAATAATATATTTATAACGGTAAGTTGTATTGATAATTTCTACAGTTTCGCCCATCTCTATATATGTCAAATTATTTGAAGTAGCTGCCACAACATTTTGAGGTTAGTAATATGCCAAATCGCTACTGACTTTTATTTATTAATAAATAAATTAGGTGTCGTGGACAAAGTATATTATTCTACTCGCAATTTATGGCCATAACTCACTTGGGTGACCAAACGTCACCCATCGTGAATTATGGCTATCATAAAGTGCTCGTTTGATAATATACTATTCTCCACGACTAAATAATAACGCACAAATTATTTTCACATATTTAGCTGCATAATGATATAAATTCTTAACACCAGTGAATAATAAAAAGAATTCACTCTCGTTAGCCAACCACATTCTATTATTTTCAGAATTCACGCTAAAATGAATTGAAATGAATAAATCAAATCGTCTCTTTAAAACGTCAAATAGGTACCTAAGAACGCAAATCGCTTCTGACAGCGCGTCGTTTGAAACGTCAAAATAATTATAAAATCATAAGTTTACGTGTATTATGAGAGAAAAAAATGGACAACAGTAGCGATAGTGAATATGTACGCCTCCCGGAATTAATTTCATTTATGAATGTAACGCTTCCTAATGAAAATATGAGTTACGTATTATATATTCACTCTTTACATTTTTACATTTTATAGCCTAGTTGTGGTTGACTATGGCGCGCGGACAATAGAGGTTCGATCCTCACTCTGGAAGTTTTTTCTTTTGAGTCGTTGAGAAAGTATAGTCTTTTACTTGTGTAGAATGGCTATTATTCACGCTGATGAAGTTTCCAAAACGAGCGAGCGCTGCGCTCGCTCGTCATTCATCCGCGTGAATAATAGCCAGCATTATGCACTCGTTAAAGAAAATAGTATTACACAGATGAATCATAATTGCATTTTACCCGTTCCGATGATCTACTACCGACGTGAACGTGAACGTTATTCCGATATGACTGGATGAAAGTTTTTCTGGTGGGTCCGTTATGGTTAAGAAGGAATCCTGCAAGATGATCAAGGAGGATCATGCTATGCCAACAGCTCCTGTTACAGGCCCAAATTTTGGTCGTTTGTAAGTTACCTACAATGAAGCTTTAAATATGCTCGTTTTATGATTGATAAGGGGACTTTTGAAAATAGTAGCTATACTTCATATAAGTATGAATAAATATGACCAATATTGATGCAGTCAATATTAAATGGTGCTATCCAACTATTTACGTGAAAATATCTAATAAAATTAGTGGAATAGATGCTCTCATAGATAGGTACTGAATAAATAAGCCATATTGATTCCACAATTTCTTCCGCAATTTTTTACATCGCTATAGTATATTAAGTATTAAGAACGGTAAGGGTTGTTTACCGATCGACAGCAATGTTTGGAGACTAAGCGTAACGAAGCCTCTAATTTTGCTGGAGACCGGTAAAACCCTTAAAGTGCAAGATGCTTATACCATTTTTTGCGCGATCGTATTGAAAGAAATTTAAAATAACATAATTTGAATTCCTTCGAAATGTACGAGATGTCAAAAGTGACATTTATACTTCTCGATCAGTTTAAAATATAATCTGCATTTTGGTAATAGTAGTTTACCTAACAAGTGCGGAAAGTGATACTTTTCCGCACGCCATTGCAGATGGCCGAACGACGCTTTAGCGAGTTCGGCCAGCAATCGCGTGCGGAAAAGTCACTTTACGCACGTGTTAGGTACACTATTTTTTCTACTAGCATGCGAAAAATAACCCAAAAGTTAACATAAAGATACATTTCTTATTAAATGCATATTAACAAATTAATTATTATTATTTGACATTCATTTGATGAGGCTTATACCAGGGCCATTAAAAAATGATTGAAAAATAAGTTGTTTTTTTATTGAAAATTATAGCAAAATTATAATTAATTTCTTAATTTTTCAGTCATTTGGTAAACTACAATCATACAAATATATATTTTAAGTATTAAAGTGTCAGTATATTCCTCAAATGTCAATAAATTTACTTTCCGCACTAGTGCGGAAAAGTGACTCTTTCCGCACGCTTTTTAGTGCGGAAAAGATTCACTTTCCGCACGTTAGTAGAAAAAATTGTTTTCATGCTATTTATTACTTTTTATAGTTTTTATATTGTTCTGTTCGGTTCTGCTCATTAAAAAAATACAAATCCTCTAATTTTTTTTGTTCCTTTTGTGTAATGAATGAAATGATATATTATTTAGGACCACTTAAATGTTTGTAGGGCTAAGACGTCGGTAAGTAATTTACTTACCGACGTCTGAACGGTAAGTGAATCACTTACTGAAGTGTTAGACTTTCAAACCAGTAAACACAACCTACCGTCCTGACAACCGATGCTGTAAATTACTATTATCAATACCTGGCGACCCGTACCCCAGACGTTTACATATTTATTACAACTGTCTACTTATGTTTTCTGAGCTTTTAAAAGTAGTTACTCGAGTTGAAAAAAGTTATTCGTGGCTTCAATATTGTAGTTCACTTTAGTGTGGCTGATTCAACTGCAAGATATTCTGGTGAGCTTTTTCACTGAGTGTTATCTCTTTATTGTTCTATGTCTCTATATGCAGTAATTATTGATTGTTATTCACCTCTTAAGCATTTTGCGAGTTAGCCCTTCATGTTCTTTGCACTACTCAGTACCAGTGGCATGTGTAGCGTATACGCTTTAGTGTAGTCCTAGAAAGGGTCCTGGTGGCACGTTTAATACCCTCCATCTTCCCCGAAGCAAAACTCTCAGGTACTAGGCCTCGTTGGTGGATAAATTAGTGATAGATTAGAATGCAAGTTGAAAAATCTCTTTGTGTTTGGTGATTGATCGAATAATTATTTAACTTATCAATAGAGATAATAAAGTCGGACACTCCACGCATATGTAAGCCCGACTATGTGCACATGGTTGAACCTCGACCACTCCACTTTGACCTTTTCAATTAAGTAGAAGTTTTGTTTTAAATTAGCATTTTGTTTCAAATATCTTATACCTATCTCTTCCTTTTTTTTAATTGCAACTTTTCTTCTAAAATTTACTGCACGCTAGACATTATCTCATCCTCTGTGATCTTATCATATTTATTATACTTTCTTGAAAGCCAATCGTAGAAATTACTTTACTCTTAATCGGTTAATTGAAATTGACAGTATTGCGTGACTGTAGCGTAATGCTTCAATAGTGAAATAAATTCTATCCCAGGTTTGTACGCATGTCGATGCAAAAATCTGAAAAATGTTTACATAGTGAGAATCATTTCTGTTTGAAGATAAAAGGGATGGAATGGTTTAACGTCTCGATGACCGCCGGAGAAAGGTATCGCATTCATAAGTGTTGGAAAAGTTTTTGGAATTTTTTGCATCTCCGTAGACAGGTTGGTTTAAGGAGGGTGACGAGCTCTCGTCCCGTCTTTTGAAGAGGTGTTTCTATCTATTTGGATCGAAGGTCGAGTTTTCCACATTACAGTTGTTACAAGTGGGTGCTTTGTTGTTTTTCTTTCGTTTCCTGTGACCTTCGCAGAAAGGATACGTTAGGTTTGCTGGAAACTGCGTATCTAATGTATTAGGATTTCGACTCCAAATAAATACACACAGATTAGAGAAGCTTATCAAGATTATTAAATAATAAACAAACTCCACAATGGAACTATTACGAGACCGGTTTTTCCATTCTTAAACCAACTTATATGTTCAATAATGTATCCTATTTCAAGATTTCTTTGTTTCACCAACATAAAAACATTTGCGGCATAATGTATCGTCAAAGTTAGTGGCTACCAAGAATACCAGTTTTAAAATAAAAAAACACTTATTTATAGACGTATTAAGCATGATGCAACAGCAGATTGCTTTGATACTTGAGATTTGCTATGAGAGAAAAATTACCAGCCCCGAATCTATCAAATATTCTTCAGCACCAAACACAGAACTAGAAGTATCTACTGCAAGTACTGGATTTCCTTGGGAATTAGAAGACACTTGGGTAACCCACAATATGAAGCTATTCGTTTTTACATCTAACAATTTTTCACTCACAATACAATATTTGTTACAATAGTAATATTTGTTGTTGAAAATGTTATATTTGAAATATTATTAGGAATATGTGTGATAAGGAAAAATAACTAATTTCCTTCAAAAATTAAAAATCACCCTCAATATGTATCTTCTCTTCAGCATTTGTTAAATAAAACAACTCTATATTTATTTCACAAAAATAATAAATAAACTATTTCCGTCCTAAATTACGTACCGTTCAATTGATTTTTTATGGTTAGGTCAAAATCCTAACTGCCCTTCGCACGTTGTTTGTTGAATAATAAGAGGCGGACGGAAGTTTGTAACACAAGAAGTTTGGATTTCCAGCTGAAAGTAGCAGGCACTTCATCGAAGGGTCAAGCGCGTCCTGAGAAGCAGTTCTAATGCCCTTCTCGGTAACCCTAACTCATTTCTCCGTAGTGCTCTTCTGTCCTCTCATAATTCTTTCTGCAGTTCATTGCCAGACTAACGTTTCATGTTTCCGAAATGGTTTATGGCCACTTAGAAATTTTATATTATTGGGTCTGCCCTGTTCATGTTACTCTCGCCAGGAGATTGTCGGTAGAGCAAAGTTTTGAAAAGTAAACGGTCAGAATTCATTATATTATACTTCATATTTCAAATGAACAATATAAACAAAAAAGTTCTTCGATCCATCAGAGTCTCACAAAGGTAGTAAAAAACATGTGTACACGTAGCTTCATTTAATACACAAGATTCATCTTAACGCAAAGAAAGCACAAGCACTCCCAGCTAAAAAGGAAGGGAAATGTCAAAAGGAAACATAGAAGTGGCAAAATAAAAAATACAATGAAATACTATAACAACATTAATGGGGGTCATATTGGACCAGGGAATGATCTTTGGAGACCAGGTCTCAATCAACATATCGGTCAGAACAATACGGTCCATCCATGGCAAGGGGAACACATAGCAGGGCGCCACTAAATAGCTGCTTAAGACAAGCAGCCAAGGTACGTGAGGTACAATCAACTGTAGTGATTTTTGGTCCCAAAAAAATACTAGAAATCATGGAAGCTGGAGCTAGTAGATTTGAAGAGCCAAGGTAACCCACGAACTACACCAGAGAATGCTACAACTGATACCCACGTCCAAAGAAGCAGATGCAGGATCAAGAGAAAAACCACCTTCAAGAAGTACTGTCTGTCCCTGAAACGACCGGTATAAAATCGAGTCAGCAAGTGGAACTTTCATGCATAGTCGTCTTCAGTCGTGGTAAGTCGGCTAAGGATTCGCATCTTTTATAGACACATTACATGATTAAGACTCATCGTAATGATTTAAGAGGAGGAATATGTATCACTGTTGGAACAGAAAAAAAAAACCTTATTACTAGCGTTTGTTCATATTTAATGACAAGAAATATACAGGGTGATTCATTAAAAATGTCCAATCTTTGAACTGTAGATTTATAGACCTCAAAAAATGATTATTCTGCCCAACATGCCTTATGCAAATATTGCTAGTTTCCAAGATACGGAGTGTTCAAAGTTTGAATTTAAATCTTAATTTTTTTATTTTTTCACAATTTCTTTTTGAAAATTTGCAATTTTACGTTTTTTGGCATGAGGAATAATAATTTGCGTAAAATTCTACAAAAAAAAGTTACTCTTCTTTGATTCGTGTAACTCAATCGATTATCGAGTTATTTGCTTCTAAAAAGTTCAATAAATTTTAATTTTTTCATAAAAAATTTCATTTTTCCTTAAATATGTAACAATAACAAATTTGTAAACAAAAATAAAAAACTTCAAAGCAAATGCTCAAAATCCCCACCATTCAGGTACTTCAATACACTTTATGATTCGCTTTCGTAAAGATCTCTTTATATCAAAATCACATTCGTGAATTAAGCCGTGGTTGAATTTTTTCAAATAGGATTGTGTCGCTGTTAAACAGTTTGTGTAGAATTCAATTTTTCGTTTTTGTTAAGAAGGCTTATGTCACTTTTAGACAGTTTGTGTAAAAGCAAAAATTGGATAATAATAAGAATAAGTAATACATTAGTATACCATTTATTAACAATTTAGTAATTAACAAGTGTAATAGTTATTTATCAAATAATGCCTAGGCATAACAATTTTTTCAATAATGAGATGCGCGATATGATTTGTGTGTTTGCTCAGTCAAATTATAGTGGTCCAGCTGCGGCTCGAAGATATTCACAATTATACCCAAATCGAAGGCAGTCCAATTACAAACTGTACCGAAATCTTTACAACCGCTCAGGTGAAACGGGGTCTTTACGCTCCAAAACTGAGCAAGGTGATACAAAAAAAATCACTGCCAATGAAGAAGATGAAATTTCAATTTGTGTTACGGAGAATCCAGATATCAGTACTCGCCGATTGAGTCTGCAAACACCTATTCTTAGAATACTGAAGAGGGAAAAATTGCATCCATATCATCACACTCCTGTTCAGAATTTGTTACCTCAAGATTTACCTACAAATTGCCCATTCTTTGAAAGATGAATAAAATGTTAACCCAGATTTTCTGGATACAATTCTTTTTACTGATGAAGCAACATTTACCATACGAGGAATATTTAATTATAAAAATAATCATTTGTGGGATTCTGAAAATCCACATGCTATTAGGGAAACACATTTTCAGCACGAGTTTAAGGTTAATATTTGGTGTGGTGTAATGTGTGGGTATTTAATAGGTCCTTTCGAACTACCAACCAATTAAAATTGACCTCTTTATTTAGATTTTCTTCAAGAACATTTACACGAATTACTAGAGGATATACCTCTCGCTTTAAGACAAAATATGTGGTTTTTGCACGACGGAGCACCACCACATTATTCGTCAATACTTAAACGAACAGTTTCCGCATCGATGGATTGGTCGTGGAAGTGAGTTAGCTTATTTCAATCTTCTGGATTTTTCAAAAAATTACTTCTCTTCCACAACTGCCACGGAAAATAGAAGAAGCCGCGGATGTAATTGAAAATAATAGACAAGGATTATTTGATATTAAGAGATCTTTACGAAAGCGGATCATAAAGTGTATTGAAGTAAATGGTGGGCATTTTGAGCATTTGCTTTGAAGTTTTTTATTTTTGTTCACAAAGTTGTTATTATTACATATTTAGTGAATAATGAAATTTTTTATGAAAAGATTAAAATTTATTGAGCTTTTTAGAAGCAAATAACCGATTGAGTTACAGGAATCAAAAAAGAGTAACTTTTTTTTGTAGAATACAACGCTTTTTAATATTTTTTTATTATTTTAGTTGTAAATTAAGCCCAAAAAAAGTTTTCTTGATTTAATTAACATAAACAAGTGTAACTAGCGCTCCCTATTAGCAATGTTAAATTAGAGTGCACATTATGATTCTTCATGCCAAAAACTCGGAAACTAGCAATATTTGCGTAAGGCATGTTGAGCAGAATCATCATATTTTAAGGTCTAGAATCTACAGTTCAGAGATTGGACATTCTTAATGAATCACCCTGTATAGAAAACTCTAAATATAAGCAAAGTTATGAATAGCTTTAACTCTGCAAGGATCATGGTCGCGTCAAAGTAATTTGCTTCTTCATTTGGTGCTAATGAATATCCTTATTCTATTTTCCTGAATCAACCGTTATTAATATTCATAGTATCGCCTTCGGGACTGGTCCAATTAAAAGCCACGACCGACATCATGAACACAACTTTTGAAAATTTCATCTAGTGCCCATTTTTAATGATCACGTTGGCGGAAAATCGGATAATATTAGGGAAATGATCTGAACGACGGAAGGTCACTGCCTAATTGGAAATGGTCTTTCATTTGTAGAATTAACGTCGCAATGGAACTCATTCTGGTTAAAGCGACATATTTTTTGTAAAGATTTTTCAGACTTTTATTATAAAAAACTGGGAAAAGTTGGGATAAGCAGATTAATAAGGGTAGAATTTTTATTTTCATTTTCTGTTAAGATTAGCCAATACTCATAATAATCTTGAGATGTTTAACACCCCCTTTCATCACTTTAAAACTCAGTTACTGAATACCGAGCTTTAATGTTTTAATGTTAATGCTTTATTTAAGCTTATTGTCTTTTGTCTTTTTAAATTTTTAACCTCTTTTTTACTTATTCTTTATTGTATGACATGTAATTATTTCATATTTTTTCATTCTATTTTAATTATAATTTTAAAATTTTAATTTATACCTAAAATGGGCTTGCCCGTAAATAAATAAATAAATATTGTCTGAAAATTAAATTTCTTCCCAACAAACTTTTCATTTGTACATATAATTTTGATTTTGAACCAAATTAATTTGAACAGAGGTATACACATTTTATTTTAAATTTCATTTGAAATTTTTATTATACGGAGAAGCGTGTTTTCAAATATTGTACTTTCTATTTCGCACTATGTCTACTTGGCACATCTTTATTTACCACTTGAGTGAGTTTCCAAGCAAACTTCATGGAAATTTAGTTTAATCCGATAAGAAAATACTCAACATTATACTAAGTGTCCACTTAAGATCGCATAATTTGGGAATTAGTGGTGAAAAAATTATAATTTTCATGGTACATGGAGTAACTTTGTCCACTTCTCACTGGTAGATTGTTGGAGACACGCGCAAAAGTGTCACAAACTTTGATCACACAAAATAAAAGTTTTATGTCAGGACAAAACATTCCTTTTCATTTCTGTTACTTCTGCAGCATCGTCCATATCTTCTTCAACCATTTTAGATCAGATTTAAGAGTATATCCTTGAGGTCCTCAACATTCATCTCAATTTACAAAAAAATCATGAAGCAAAACTTCGGGACATCATCAAATTTTGACTTTAGGTTGAAAAAACCTTGATTGATTGATGAGACCGGATCCACGTTTAGAGTATACGGTACCTCAGCCTTTAGGTTCTTTTTTTCTGGCTGTCAATTGCACCGTTTATGCGTAGAGACTAGTAGCCCTTATCAGGCTCAACAGTCTTTTGACCTAGTTTCTTCTAGGAAATGTGTAAAATAATGTGTGAGGCTTATTCCACCTCCTCCATGCACAACCTACAGATAGGTTAGGTATATCTGTTAATAGTATGCATGAGTTCCTTTAATGTGGTACAGTAATCTCTCATTTTGACACTGCCAAGGTTTATTGTTTTGCTGGCGAGTTTTTTTTTATCAGGATATTTTGTTTGAATTCACTGAGATGTACAAACACGTGCAGACTTTTTTAGGACCAATGAATGCAGTTTCATACCCTAGCTTTGTCGTTTCATTACCTACAATACCTGGGACTCACCAGAAACCCTCGTAGACCAAGAACAGAAATTTCAACCTCTCTAGGATCCTACGCAACCGTCAAGCAGATTTGGAAGCACTTAGCTCTCACCGTGTAACGTCAAAATTGGTTTTAGACTGCCAAAAAAGACTCTCCCCAATAGAAGAACTCAATAGAGTATTGCTCGTCTGAATCCCTGGCCATTCTGGCATGTTAGGAAATGAGGAGGCAGACTCTCTTGCATGGGAGGGTGTCGCACGTGTTTCTATCGGACCAGAAGCATCGCAATAAGTTTTGTCAAACAAACACTTGATACCTGGACAGCAAGGAAAGTTTTAGACTTCTGGGATAATTTGCCAGGATTGGTTCATTCAAAGGTTTTATACATCCTTCGAAGAATGTCTCCAAACAAATGTTAGACTATAGCAAGCATGGCTACGTTGTGGCCTTTTAACAGGCCACTGTCATCTGAATCATAATATGTAAAGACTTGGACTGTCGGAAGATCCGACTTGCCGCCTATGTCTGGAAGATGATGAAACAGCAGAGCATATAATGGGGTACAAACATAAATTTTGCTATTGGTGGGAATTGACGCTTTATCAGGTCTCCTAACATCTTGCATGCCTATTATGAACTTCACTTTTAAAACGACTTTAAAAATCATAAAATTCGAGAGTCCGCCAAAACGTGCTTTACGTCATAAACATGGCTGCCCATGGAGTGACGTCATTTGTTTACGTTCTTCTTCGTGTATCGAGTTCTTGTGACCTAATTTGTCGCTGAAAACTTTGAAAATGAATAAGCATAAGCACGAAAAAAAAACTTTGTATTAAAAGTATTGCATTGTTCCAGTGTGTAAATCAACGTTTATTAAAACTCCACACAAAATATTTGTTATTTTACCTGGTGGCGCAAGCAAAAATACATTTAAGAGAAGGGCATTATGGTTGCAAGCTATGCGTCGAAACAAAGACGATATTTCGACAAATAAAACTACTTTTGTTTGTGAAGACCATTTTAATGTAAGTACCCACTTCTATGCTGTTAATTTTTATTCTTAAAAAGTTTGAGGTTATGTACCTATATGTCTAGGAATCAACCATGGAAAACATCATTTTCTTACGACCACACATCGAAATATGGTTGGTATATATTATATAAATAATACATAGTTTAAATCGTACTTACGATAATGCTTTAACTCCTCTTATTTCCTCTGCATTAAAGCAGCTGTTTGACTCCATAAATTCAAGCACCATAAATGAGTCTACTTTGGGCAAGTTATGAGTTTGTGCTTCCACAAAACCTTCGCTAGCCATATCTTCACTCACAAAATATGAAAGAATCGCCACCGAACACTGAACTAGTAAATAAAATATATTCTTCTAAAAGTTTTAAAATATCATCGGAAATATCGAATATTTATGTCCACTGTCCACTTTACGTTGACTTTTAGAAATAAAAAAAGCACACACAAACACGTAATGGTCACAAACAAACATATAAATGATGCTTTTACGTCGATGGAGCAATTAATAATTGATTAAATCACAATATAAACACACAACTACACATAACCTAATGCAATATAGGCCATATTGACTTGAGTAAACACAAGAGATGTGACATCACACGTATCATCGGTAGCGTTCGGAAATCCTCGGGTTGAGGTCGGAAAGTGCATTGAAATTTGAATTTTATTTTTAAATTTGGGAGTAATTTCCAATGGAAACTGGTTTATTTCCTATTATTAGTAATTTTTGATATCATATATACTATTATAAATTAATATCCAAGTAAAACATGAAATATGCGTTTACTCTATTTGTGCTTGCCCCGCCGCGGCCCGAATCAGGTATCTGATGTTTGGCAGGGACTCTTTCTCGCCCTCGGACCTAAAATATCATTCACCAAATAAACCAAACGGCTTTGTTAAGAAGCTGAATCTGTTTGGTGGAATCTGAATACGTGTGAGCTACAATAGACTTTTTCGAGTAGCTGTGGAGGGCCGTATAAACCCACTCACCACACACCTAACCTAACCTGACCTAATCCTGGGACCCACCAGAAACCCTCGCGTAAGTTCGTTTCTTTAATTTTCAAAAATATCACAATTACCGCTTTGAAGTAAACCACGACCACTTTTCAGGAAGTTTTGCTTTAAAAATTCACGATTGTGAAATATGTGTGAACCATCTGTAATAATAAAATACATGTTATCCATATAATTTATCCTGATTAACATGGTTTTATAGTTTTAAGTGAGTATATGGTTGGATAGAATGTAGGTATAATAAACTTTACTTAAAATCACCTCATAATACAAAAACGGTGTCGTCTCTAGGGCATCCATTTAGTTTCCGTCGGTCTCGTTTCTACCATCAACAAAAAGTTTAGAAGTATAAATGTGAAATATGACAACAAGGGATCTATAACTTGTAATATTATATATCTAGCTCATAAGACATTTTGTTTTGTTTGCTTTACAGAAGCTCATTGTTTTCTATCTAGTTTTTTCTAGCAAAATATATCATTATTGTTCGTTGATACATGAAAAAATATTATTTATTTATCATGATTTCTGCGTGATATGTCCCTATGGAAGGATTGTTATCCTTTTGAAAATTATTGTTTGGTTTTTCATTCAATGAAGTACTACGGAAGGTCAATAGTGATAATTTTGACAAAAATATTGGTATATTGGTATATTAGTATCAAGTGATTTCATCCAAAAAAACACATTCTTTTAACAATAAGTCTTTCCAATAGCTTTTGGGGTGTGTATACCATTTCAATTGGCATTTAATGTATGTATGAGCACTGAGGTAACCATTCCATCGTGCCCTCTCACTTCTATATAGTTTCACAGGGACTAGTAACTCCTTTTGAACTATTTCCCAGAGGAATTTTAGGATGTCTGCCCCCCTTTATCCAGTAGTTTTCTGAATTGCAAGTGTGTGGCTGGAGGATTATTCTTTCATGCCACAAGTTCTACATCCTCCTTCCCCCACTCATTTCATTCATTCATACGTTTGGGTTGGGCTCAACAGCCCAGACACATGAACTGAATCTTTGTTATCTACCATGTTATCTACCTACTTCCATTCCAGAAGCTTCGTGTCTTCTATATAGGCCACCAATTCATCTGGAAGGATCTTCAGTAATTGTGATTGTGTTATTTCCACTCGAAAGTGCTTCCGTCTGAGTCCTTATAAGTTCTCACAGAAGCAGAGTATGTGAGTAGGTGTTTCATCGTAGAGTTCACATTTTCTGCGCATGGACTCACTAACTTTGCCCACCCTGTGCAAATGCTTCCTGGAGTACAGTGTCCAGTCACCAGGTCCAGTCACTGTCTTCAAATCTCTCTTACCTAGTTTCAGCAGCCTTGACGAGAGTTCCTTGTCTAACTTATTCAGTAGACACCTAGCAGTGTTGAAAAAAACCGGGTTTTTTATGAAAACCCAGACCACTGGATTTTTTTGGGTTTTATAAGTGGGTTTTATTGGGTTTTATTAGGATCTTTTGATATTTTTTCAAATTATATTCAAATTTTAGTGAAAAAAAATCCAAAAGGAAATACTGTTCATAGAAAAGTGAGTATTTAAATTACCTTCTACTTTGCAATTACGATTTTTTTTCGGAATCGCTTTTCAACTGTATTATGAAATATGACCGCCACATGCAAATAGGTGACATACAGAAATCGACTGGGTAACTCCCACCCCTGAACCTTAGAATTACGTTTTGTTCCATTTATTCAATATATTCTATTGAAACAACTCACTTTTTCGAAAAACTAGGTTTTTTTAATGGGTTTCAACTAAAAAAACCCAGTGGGCTTTTTTGGGTTACCCACTGGGTAGTCAACACTGACTCTTAGTATG
Source organism: Galerucella pusilla (assembly GCA_910591695.1). NCBI lineage: Eukaryota > Metazoa > Arthropoda > Insecta > Coleoptera > Chrysomelidae > Galerucella > Galerucella pusilla. Next base: position 150,416 of record CAJUYI010000110.1, read on the forward strand.
AAGGTGTCCTTGTGTCAGCCTCCATTTGAGTTGGTGTTCCTCAACAATATATAGAAACTTTAGTGAAAATTAATAGTTTTCTTGAAGAAGGAACAATTGTTTCCAACAAAAAAATATAATCTGATGGGAAGAGACATTTTTTACGAATAAAAAACATATCGTTAACAAAGACAATATACTTTTAAATTGTAAAGAAATATATTTTACCGATACAATACATTTTTTCATGATAAAGAGATGTCATTCTGCCATAAAGTAATTTTTTGATAATAAAACAACATAGTTAGCTTGCAAAAATAAGTGTTTCTTATTGGAAAACTACTTTATTCAATTTGAATGCTTTGAAAGATTAATATAACCATTTTGTCATTATACCCCAATAAATGTAGTTTAAGACAAATATGATACATTTTTACATAATAAACGTAATTTTCGATAGATAACTCATTTTATTGATATGTTTTCATTAATTAACAATATTACTTCCCGAACTTGAAACTCCTTTCTTAACGACAAATCAAACATTAGTTAGGCCATATGGGCCCGCCAGTGGCCTCAGTGTCGGAACCTTGGCTTGAGTTGCCCAGGACAAGGCTCGCCTGCACATTTAGTAGTAGTAGTAGGCCATATGGAAAATCATATTTATTTGACATAATAAGATTTTGATTGTAACAAATAAATCTTTTGTTTGGTTTAAATTTTCTTTTTCACCAACACTCGTGAAAATACACATATCAAGTATAATTTTTTCCTCAAATGTCATTTCAAAATCTATATTCAACTTCCTTTCCAAATTATTTTCATAAAAAACGATCCGGTTGCTTCGCATTGTAAAACGATATTCCACATAATCACCCTAAAGGATTTATGTCTGTTATATGTAAACTTCCCCTCTATAAGGATTGCTTACATTTTTCAGTCTCTGGGCTGTGATAAAATAATGGATGTGGTTGTGTCTCTAATGTACTCCCACATACCGGACACAATGTCGATATAGCTGAACGACAAAACTTTTTTATGGTGGCTACATTGATTAGGAAACCGCATAATATCGTTGTGTTTGTGTGTGGACCTGCGGTGTGAAATTCGGGATGCTGGTCAATTCACACAATAGCTGTGTAATTAAATATTTGTTCCCATCGATTGTTCATTTATATTTCACATTAACGTAAGCAAAATTCATCGCATCGCTAATAACCAATATAAATGTAATAACTTTCTATGAATAAGTGATTTGGTAGGCAACCACGTATGCAACTGAATTGACATTTGTTGATTCACGAAAACAAGCAAAGACTACGTCCAGTGGCGTAACATACATCGTCTGTATACTATACTTCGCACTGCTATTCTTAGTCACAACAACGTAAAAGAAGAAATATGTGAAGAAATTTGTTCAAAATTTAAAAACGGGACTTCTCTGGTTTTGGAACCGTCTGGATGCTCTCACGTAGCGTAACCGTATAGTAGCACTCCACAGGTAGTGTGAATTGGTATCTGAACAACTATAGACTGAATAATTAATACTTGGAACTTCAATTAATCTTTCGATACAATTTTTACGAAATTTATCCTGGTAAATAAGATGTTATAACACCACACCGACAGTCTTAAAGATCACACGGATTAACTTTGCCCAAATCAATCTTCACCATGCCAAAGAAGCATTGTAAGTCTACCTAGAACCAAGCGGAGATGAGTTTCACCCAAGATCTTTCTGGCAATAATATCCATGTATAAGGATTAGCATGTGATGATAACTGAAATGGTATATCACACAGGAGGTAAGAAAGGAAAAAAAATCGTGCTACTATATACGGGAGATGAACTGGCACAACCCCCAATAGTTAAAATGCTGGTGGAAAACTATGAGGAGAAGAGTTCACCTCTTCTTTAAACATATAATGCCAATGTACACAAACATGTTTTTGGCAGTATAAAAATCAATAAAAACAATACAGGGATCCCCACATTTTGGATCAAGGGTAAGACAAAAAGTTTTGGATATCACACAAGATCCAAAACATATAGTGACAGGCAGGAGAATGTTGCGTGAACCATCTTTTCTCGATGATAGTAGTATTATTTTGAATTAAAACTAGATGTCCCAAAACGAAAGTTGAGAAAATACATAGGTGAGAATGAACACCATCTGAAGCTGGATCAAGAGCTTCAGGACATGAATGGGGCAATAAGTAATTCATTTGAATTGAGCTGCGCTACAAACTAAAGACGTCATTAAACTAGATAGACTTTTTCTCTGCATCATTGGACTGGATCCAGGGATTTTATTGTAAGAAAATGTGTTTGTCCACGACCACCTAATAATAAGTCGATATTTTACCTCCTAACAAAAGGTATATGGTACCCATATATCTACTATAGTGAATTATGGTTCATAATACACTGGAGTGTATTATGGTTCATAATTCACGACTAGACATGGGGGTACAATAAGAAATAAACTTTTAAATCTGTGTATTTTGTTCAGGAAATTTGTTTCTGAAATATATCGTATCGATAAAATATCGAAATCTTTAGTATTGATACTTTTCATAACGACATTTTCTAGTATTAAGTATTTCAAAACAATATATTCATAACGGTACGTTGTATTGATACTTTACACGGTATCGCCCATCTCTATATATGTCAAATTATTCAATTTTGACGTTAGTAATACCAAATTGTTACGAATTTGCTCTATTTCTGCAACGATGAAGTCATTGAATTCGGATAGTGGAAATGAACGTTCTAGTACACCAACTGAAATAAAAAAAGCGGCGAAATTAACGACTGTAGGACTGCTGCCAGAAAAATCGAAAGATAACTATATGTTTACATATTATAACTTCATGAACTGGAGGTTAGTTGACTTTTATTTAATAAAGAAATCAAGGGTCGTGGACAAAGTATAGTATTCTACTCGTAATTTATGGCCAATATTCACTCGGGTGACTTGCGCCCCTCGCCTGCGGCTCGGGACGCAAACGTCACCCAGCGTGAATAATGGCTTTCATAAATTGCTCGTTTAATAATATACCATTTGAAAAAACATATGTAATGCTCAATAAAAAGAAATGGAGGAAAATCACGAAAAAGCAACCTCGATAAATGTGCATTTCATAACCGTAACTTCAATTATAAACAAGCACATTTTGTACAGAATTCCATTTTTGCATCGGCTGCTAGGCAAGTTGCTAAGCAACAAATGCGAAATGGAATATTTCGTGTTAGGTCTAGGTTCACTCTAAAATCACGACGACTACGGCTTGTCAAATTATGACGTCCAGCGAGAAATTGATGGAATGTCAGCAGATCGTTTCTGTCAAAGTCTTAGTAGGTAACGAGTAATTTCATAGTTGTTTTCTATAAATACATTTTTCTACTAACGTGCGGAAAGTAAATTTATTGACATTTGAGGAATATACTGACATTTGAATATTCAAAATATGTATTTTGTATATCCAAGTTTACCAAATGACTGAAAAATTAATAAATTCATTATAATGCTGCTATAATTTTTAATTAAAAAAAACTTATTTTTCAATAATTTTTTGATGGCCCTGGAATAAGCCTCATCAAATGAATGTCAAATAATAATAATTAATTTGTTGATATGTATATAATGAGAAATGTTGATTTATGATTACTTTTGGGTTCTTTCCGCATGCTAGTAGAAAAAATAGTGTACCTAACACGTGCGTAAAGTGACTTTTCCGCACGCGATTGCTGGCCGAACTCCGCTAAAGCGTCGTTCGGCCATCTGCAATAGCGTGCGGAAAAGTATCACTTTCCGCACTAGTTAGGTAAACTACTATTTTATAGGCTTCTATTTCTGTGTAGGTACCTATTAGAAATAGCAATAAAGAAAATATTTACATATTTCATCAATTTATATTTCAATTCTGATAGAAAGCCAATAAGCGGCGAATTCGGAGTAATGAAATATTGTCAGTTTATTTCTATCAAAGTCTTTGCAATGTATGTATTAATGTAATGTATCAAACGTCAACGATATGTTGTCATGGGCATCATTTTGTGCTCTATTCATAATATACTATTAATTTTCTGATATGATCTCACAGTGTACTTTTGAATTATGACGTTAGTTTTTTCATTGAAACATCTTTCCAATTCACGGATTCCCTTTGCTCAGCTCATCCCAAGAAGATATCACAAATTGGTCGAGTCCGCATCCTATCGCCAACAACAATTTATTATTGAGATTCCAATTCTTCCACTCCCAATTGAAGTTATTTACAAAAATTCTGCCCATTCCGTTTGACAACGTGGTGAAATTTCAATTTCAATTACTCCTTTTCGGGATCTTCCATTTTCAGACTTTGATGAGCTATGGAACCTTTCCAGACGCTCTACAAAACATCCAGCTCACATAATATATTCCAAAAATAATAACTAACAATTTGAAATCTATCCAGTTCGCTATTAATCAAAATGGCAACAAAGTAATGTTAGATATTTCCTAAAAGACCGGTAGCCCATGAGACGTGTAGTAGGCTTCATTATTTTAAATGGAAGCCGTTCCCACGGTCGAGTTTGATGTGAAAAACAAGTAGAATAAGGCTATTGCCAAAGACTTGAATTTGCTAATCGACGCTACAGGGGAATCTTGTTCTCTTTCTCTGTACATTTTCTAATAAATTTTTATCACGAATCAAGTTAGGATACCAGGTAGGCCTCGCATATTCAAGAAAAGGCCTAACATAAATGGTATAAAGTTCACAAAACGATTGAAACGTAACTCTCGGAAAATATCCCCGCATGACACAGCCTCTTGTTAGCACTTTTGGTTATTGACAAAATATGGTCGGACCAAGTGAGACTACTGTCAATAATGGAAGAATATCAATCCAAACTCAATTAGTTTTGCCTTTATTTGTAGTTTGACGAATTTTTGAGTTAACGTTTGAATTGAACCGTTGAATATTCCAGTATGTTCGGAATCTGTTTGAATAAGGTATTGCGTAATAACTGGAGGCTCAGTAATTATTCATTTGCGTGCATACCAGATGCCATTATAATTTCAACATTAGTGCGATTCAATCAGTTGTCGTAGTACACGGCAACGAGTCAATTACACAGCAATCCAGCTATCAGAAATGTCCAATATTATCGTTTTTTTTTTAAATAGAGATTGCATGTTGGATGAACGATGGTGATGAAAAATTGGAATTACTGTATTTCAAAATATTTATGTAAAGAACGTTCCACATTGTTCAGACAAATAAGGTCAGATAAAGGGGAACAAGCAATGGAAGTTCTTTTCATATTTACACAATCAGATTGAAATATTCATAGATAAGTTGGACCATTTATCGTGAAAATTCTCTTAACTTACAAAATAAAAACTTGGAAATATATATTATTTCACGCCCTGAATATTTTAGTTGTGAAAGATTGATACTTACCTAAACTTGAAGTTTTTTCACAAATTCCATTTCCCAAAGCAATACCTACTTCCCATCCTTAAGTGCTTAGTCCTGTGACACGGACCAAAAGTTAATTCTAACGTCTTCAGTGTCACTTTAATTACCGTGGAAACTGTGTGGAACAATTACGTGATTTTATCAACAGCTAAAGGATTCGACTCATCTTTCAGCAGTAAAATATGGCACCAGGAGGGTCAGATATAATCCGAAAAGTTATGAGGATGTCGTTGGAAACTTGCATAAATTGTTTCGGTAATTATGTTGAAGTATAATATTCCAATTATCATTGGAGTTGCATTCGTAGTTTGATATTCTGTTGAATATTATGGATTAAATAAAATGGTTACTATTCTTGACCTTAATTATTATTATTATTACAATAGAAATAAGGGCTGAGGTAAAAACCTATGAAGCCCATGATCTGAGAACATGAATAAGTGATTAAGCGCCTATAAACATAATATATGACAAATTAACAATAATTAACAAAATCGTAGTTTTCAAGAATAACTGCATAACTATACAGCGAAAAAAGATATAAATAAAACAAATTCAGATAAATAATAAATGCAACAATGCGCACTAATAACTATTAAATAGAAGTCTTTCAATCCTGTTCTTAAGTGCGTTAACTGATGGTACGTCAACAACATCATCAGGAAAAATGTTCCAGACATCAAACACTCTGTACGGTAAAAAGTGCTGTCTTACTCGGGATCTAAAGGACTCCTTCCTAAGTTTAAATGGGTGACCTCTCAGTAAAAAGATGAGTGTTGAATAGAAACATAGATTGCAGATCACCAAAGTTGTGCTTTATGATTTTATAACATAATATCAAGTCTCCCCGAAGTCGACGGCCTTGAAACGAGATGAGATTCGCCCCAGTCAGTCGCTCCTCATAGGAAGGTCTTACGCGACCGAATGCAAATCTAGTAGCCCTCCTTTGCACGTTTTCTAATAAAACTTGGTCGCGAATAAGATCAAGATACCACACAGGACCCGCATATTCTAAAATAGGACGCACGTAACATTTGTACAGTTTACAGTAAGTTTCAAGTGACACTCTAGAGAACGATTTTTGTATCAGATAGCGTCTGGATTTCGCGCGGTTGCATACGGACACAACATGCTCACTCCACGATAAATTTGAGTTCACTAAGATGCCTAGGTCATCATGGCTGGTAACCGTATTTAGTAACTGCCCATTTAAGTTGTATGATAAATTGGGATTGGTCTCGCCAATGTGGAGTACATTACATTTATTAATGTTCAGGAGAAGCAACCAGTCCAAACACTACCGCTGTATAGTGTGTAGGTCGTTTTGGAGGGTGAGATGGTCTCTTAAAGGGTAAGCAAATATTTTTGTGTCATCGGCATAAGAAGGAACTGAGTTTAAGACCAATATTTGAAGATCGCTTGCGTAAACAACAAACAGCAATGGGCCAAGGACGGAACCCTGTGGAACACCACTAGAAACTGGCCTGTCATTGGAGAACTGGAAAATGTATAATAGGACTACAAATTGTTTATATTTCTCTTTGTAGACTTAATTAAAGACTCTAATATTATCTGGAAAAATATTTGAGGATTATCTCTGTGATTCAATTGTCCTGTCTCTAGTATCCAGGGGGGTCAGTGACCCGGCGCAAATGTGCAGGGAGGTATATAATCTGGCACAACTGTTTAGAGAGATAAATATTTTGGCAAATTTTCCAAAAAATTGAATATCCTGTCTCAAGTTTTCAATCTCTACCTCTCTGTATGTTTCTGACTGTATTATTCATAGTTCAAATTTAATCTTAGTCTTAAATAAATCTTAGTTCCGTTGGTGCTTTACTTTTGAACAACAACTGAATTATCTCGTCGGAAAGGCTTTTGGAAGTTCTGAATTATTTCTTCCAATGTAAATTTCTGTCATTTCTCCTATCACAAAACTCTTTCTCCATTCAAAATTCTGGAGATAGTATTTAATATATCCAGTATAAAGGTCTCTTCATCACTTTGAAATTTCATGAAACTGGTTTTTATTTCCAACAAAAATCTTTTGTATTGAAGAACAAACGGTATTATGTGTCTGTTCTGAATAATTTAGAGGACGTATTCCTCTCTAAATCAATTTCATAACAGTACGTATACAGGGTGGTTGACATATGAATATTATAGTATTCGAACTGGTAAATTTTAACTACCATCTTGAACATAATATATCGAAATATCTTCGTCCACTTTTTGTTGTTGAAGCATTAGTGAAAATGATAACTGTCTCTCCTAGAGCTTCTAGCTAAAGATGACATTACTGTGAATTCCAGGATACACTGGAATGGAAGAAAGATGAACTAGTATAGAGGGGAGCTAGAACCCTTCTGCGATATCAACAATATTGGAAGAAATCTGACCATTTGAAAGACCTTAGAGGAATGAGGGAATCAAAGATACTACTGGGAAGGTCTACAACCTGCTGAGGTCAAATGAATGTCCAGACAGAGTAAAACTTCACTAGGATTTTCAATTGGGATTCTAACGGGACATTGCCGTCTAAATGAGTACCTGAAAAAGCACAAAATATTGGAGAAATAAGAATGTAGATTCTGTTGAATGGAAGAAGAAACCTCTGTGCACATATTTGCGGATTTTACAGCGATTCAGATTACTTGGATACTGGATGGAATAGGGACACTAACAATTGAAACCTGAAGACATCCTAGAATTCCCCCAGGACATAGGTCTAAAAACGTATATTAAGCTGCGGGGGCCATTTTGGAGAGCACGTTCTGGACCCAGCTTATAATTTGTTGCTAATTGGTTACTGAATAATTGATTTTGTTGCTCCAGCCGTTGCCGAGGAACGCGTGGTCCCCTACCATAATGTTAACTTAGGGTAGCCAAGTGCAATATCTCGGTAACGAAGGAAGCTAGCGATAGCCTGGTGGCATATTTTGTTGCTAAATTGTTGCTTTCAGATGGTATGATCCATTTTCCCGGAAATATCCTCCAGTCGTTGAACTTGATAACTCTCCTTTGTAATATTAAGTTACGGTGGCCATCTGCGACATCTCGGGAGCCAGACGAACGAGAGTTTATTTTTCCGACAAATTCCAACGTTGCCAAATTTAGTAGTAGCATAACAATATTGAAATTAATATGTATATGTCAGAAAATGAAAAATAGAAAACTGAAAAAAAACAAGAAAACCCAGGCCCAAACCCGGTTGATCAAAGTGTAGTAACTATGTATAAAAATATCAGAAAATAAGGATATAAGAAATAGAAAACTAAGAAAAAACAAAAAACCCAGGTCTAACCGGTTTTCGAACCTACGACCTATGAATTTTGAGTTCAATACCCTACCAACTACGCTAATCAGCTCACATTCAGTCACATTGAATAGAAGGTTAAAGGCTGCTTGGACGCATGCGCACCTCAATTATTAAATTTAACGTGTTGGGTGGAATCTGTCGGGTAAATAAGCTCTCGTGCGACACGAGCCAGGCGGCATATTTTATTGCTTCAAGGTGGCTTTACCGAAAAATTCCAAAAACCACCCCTACATGTCAAATTAGCAACAAATTATGAGCTAGATCCGGAACGTGCCCTCCAAAATGGCCCCCGCAGCTTAATATACGTGTCTAAAGAAGCTACTAGAAGTAGTAGTAAAAGTAAGAGAGCAGGGGACATAATAGATCTCTTAGGTTGTAACCTAAAACTGCCCCAGGCTAGAGCACTCCACTTCAGGGAGTGGAATTCGGTGCCAATTAAACTATTTCATACACCATCACTGGGATGGGGTGTACAATGAATATTAAATTGGACGCCACCAGCTTTTTAATCGAAACGAAGCAATTAAAACAAGAAGCAAAAGGTGGAAAGCTGGAAACACCTTGTAAGAAATTAAAGTTAAGTTACAAAAAATAACAAATAAAATAAATCTACGAAGAAATTACTAATAGTAATTAGCACGCCAAATCCAAATCTTACACACGCTATAGATAAGACGGAGGAACTTATCTTAGAGGGCTGAGGATGTTTGCAGCTCTTAGCGCGATGGCGGCAGTGGCGGTAATTTCTTCGGCAGGCTGTGGACCTCGTGCACGGGACAGGAACGAAGTGGACTAGAGATGTCTTGCCGGGAATAGAACTTGCCTTAAACTTGCCTTGAACTTGCCGGCTGCAGAGCTGCGGAAAAAAGAGAAAACAGGGATAAGGAACTAAAAAAGAAACATTAGGAAGGAACGAATAAATAGAACATATCAGGTAAAAAAGGAGCTTATGCTATTTATAGCGCATACAAAACCCGAACTCCACGTGTCAAAATACAACTTAACAGTGATCTGTTTTATTCTATTCGTTTTGTTCATCAAATACACAAAAAAATGTGAATCAGCAAATAAGGTATAAATATAAATAAGCTGTAGGCACTAAAAAAATAACCTAGGGAAAATACAATAATCAACTTACCAACCAGACAATAGATAATTGTTCACCAAAAATTGAAAAGAAATATAAATAACTGTTGCCTTCAATGTGGCAGTTAGAGGAAAGAAAGAGTCCACTCGAAAATTGAAATTTCGAACATCGACAGACAAAAATGGAAGGGGAATTTGATAAAAACTAATGTTTTATTTCGGAGTGGCTAATGCGACAAGGAAACAGCATGTTAAGAAATTTATTAGAAATTTGGGAGGAGGTAACTAGTGAGCCAAAAAATTCACTAAATGAAATAGTTTCTCAGACGAAAAACGTAACAGCTGAACAGCATGTTACAAGGTCTCAGTGAATGTCCCCCAAAATACATGCAAACCTTGAGAGAACAGTATAATTGTTCAATATTATATTGGAGTGCATCTCGATAAATGTATCATTATCTTTAAATACTTATATAGTTTGTACTAGTGATTTGATAGTTATAGTATATATAGTTATAGTTTTTTTGAACTTTGCTGCCAGCTAACAATAAAACTACACATTCCTCAAATATGAAATTCCGGATGATCATTTCACAACACAAAAATACGTCTGCTTTATAGTTTTATTTCAGTTCATAACAAATTCATAGCAGGTAATTCGTTGCATCTGTTTTTCAGCCAGAATGCAATTTCTCAACTCCAAAATATTTTAATATATTCTTACCAAGTCTTTAATTAATTTTTTCCCCGAGATGTTGCCGCGCTATTTTTCATACCGAATATTTGTAAAATGAAAAACTAAAATGTCATATTTCAAAAAGTTACGGTAAGCCATTTATTCGTTATGCCATATAGAATTCAGAAAACGTAGATTTGTCGTGTATTTGATTCAATATTACTTGTATTTTGTTCGCTCTTTCGAAATTTACTAGTTCCAGATGTTATCACAGAATATGTCTGAACAAACTAAGTTCCAAGACCAAATTTCCATGAAACAATTAGAAAAAAATAGGGAAGAATGGAAAACTTTTGTTGATGAAACTTGAAACATCAAGAAATCTCCCTACACCGAAAGGTGGAGGGGAATTTTATAATAATTATAGATTGTGCACCAATATGAGTATACTTTCATGATTCTTTTTTTTTTCAGAAAGATATAAAGAGGAGCTAGGACTGGAAGAAACGGGGGGTAAGCTGAAGCTACTGAAGGTAAGAAAGATGTAACTTTTTTTCTTCAGCTACTTACTCCAAAATACGGTTATTACAATGAAAATTTTTTGACAGTTCCTAGAACTAATCAAATTTCCTCATTTTTGATCATATGAACAATTTCACCCAATCATGTCAACATTACACTGAAAACAGACCTTGGGGCTGTTTTCACACGTTGCTATGGATGCATATTGATTTATTTCGACTTTGAAGTTTCAAATATTTAATATTTCGAAATGTCACATTTAACTTTTCTAATTGTTCCTTTGTTAATTGCACCTTTAGATAAATTGTTTAAGATCTGTTCTTTTTCTATAATAAGCAAAAAATTTTGTATCCGAATAACCCTCGGACATTGATAAATGCTCAAAAATTTTATGACAACTTTCTCAAGCTTGTTGCTTATAGGCAACAGACCTCCGCCTACGGCGTCGGTCTGTTTCCAAGCAACAAGCTTTCGACATCTGTCATAAAATTTTTTCGAACAATTATCAATGCCCTTGGGTTATTACTACTGAAAACAGACCATGGGTAAATTTCACGTTGCTATGGATACATATTGATTTATTTCAATTTTGAAGTTTCGAATATTTAATATTTCGAAATGTCACGATTTGGTTGTAGTACTGAGACTAAAAATTTTCTATCCGAATAACCCTCGGACATTGATAAATGCTCAAAAATTTTATGACAACTTTCTCAAGCTTGTTGCTTGTAGGCAACAAGCTTTCGAAATCTGTCATAAGATTTTTTCGAACAATTATCAATGTCCTTGGGCTATTACTACTGACAATTTCTCGATTTCGGACAGCCATGACCAATTTCGACCTAATTTAATTTCAAAATGGTCTTAAAATATACTCAATGCTCATCCCATACATTTTAATTAAAGGTAGTTGTGGATTATCTTTGCAGCAAAATATTCATAACATCTACACAGTTCCAATCAAGCTATTTTGAACATCTACACACCGCGTGCTCTAGATAATCCGCCGAAAATGAGTCCCTTAGACCTCATTAATACAAGAATATTATCCGACTTTCAGTCCAAAGGGACAGTTTCAATGAGAAACACCCTACGATTCTACTTTAATTAATCGATATGTTTGCAATTGAAAAGCTATATATGTATAGAATGAGGAAACTTAATGGCAAAATAAGAATATATACAGGCCGCGAAAAGTCTATTCAAGACATACGAGTTACACAAGTACAACAAGGAAAATATGGGAAAAACTACTTGAAAGAGAGAGAAGAATAATTATTCGCAGTCAGCGTTGGGCGTGTGTTCAGTTCCAGCTACCAATCTGATATGAAAGCAGCGTTGCCGGCTTAGAATCTTTGGTACTTCCTAATTTAGTGGTAGGAAATCGAGATTGGTATTATTATTGACTTTTAAAATAAATGAGATCAACACAACTAAAAATAAAATAATATAGTTCAAGAAAAAATCCGGACGAATTACAATCTGCAATAAATAAAATCTATACACTGCTGTCGATTTAACAATTATTGGTATTTAACATTGTTGCCGACAAAAATTGGGAATAACTTTCACAGATAAGTGCATTTGGCAACAGCGGTTGAAAGGGGGAAACCGAACACACGCCCATCAGTGACTATGCTCAAATATTCTTCTCTCTCTTCCAAGTAGTTTTTTAAATATTTTCCTTGTCGTACTTGTGTGAATCGTATGTAGCGAATATAATTATAGCAATCTGTATTATAATATGCATATAGAACTGTTCTGGTTCCGTTTTTATGGATTCCTTCTATTTTTTGTAGTAAAATTTGGAGTTATAACTAATAGATGGGACTTTAACTTGATACATTCGTTCGTTTGATAAAGCTACGTGTTAGACAAACGTGTCACAAGTTAATTGGAACAGTTCATATACAGTGTGTACAAATCTTACGACAAACTTCGGTATATGGGTTATTTTAAGAGATATAAAAAAATATTATCAACAAAAATAGTAGAAGTGCTGCATAACTCCGTTACAAGCCAAACATATGATTTTTCAAATGGGAACCCCTGTATATTATACCGAATTCGGATTGGTTACATTTTTTTGAAACTTTTGATATGAAGTTTTGCCACGTTATACAGAGTCCTTCAAAAGATATGGACACGTTTATGTGATGCAAAATCAACGCTCTGTAGCTAGTTGTACGTTGAAGAAAAAAAAATGCATTTTGCCAAACAGAGTTTCGTAAAATGATGCAATATCTTCGTATCCTATTAAATTTCAGTTATATTCTTTCTTGTATACAGGGTGGACGGAAACTGGAACCTGTCATTTTCTTTCTTATTTCATATGGAACACCCTTTATTTTATAGCAAAAATAGAATCTTCGATTATGTAACTTTAATTTTTGTCAAGCATTCCCTATACCCAAAGTTTATAAAAACAGAGTTATCTGGTAATATTTATTGTAAACTATAATATGTGAAAGTAATAAACGTTGTAAGTAACAAAAAATCCTGATTAATGATAAATTTTAATGAATAATTCATTCTGAACAAAACTAGCTCCCAAAAGTATAATCCTAACCGTAATATTAAACTGAAGGTTCCAAGTGTTCACCGTTAACATCAATGCAATGCTGTAAGAGGGGGCCCAACTGATTGGCCAGCTCGGTCACCCGATTTAACAAAAGTATATTCATTTTTTTCGGGTCTTGTGAGGAATACGTTTATAAAATCCCCCGGCTATTAGAGATGACATGGAAGAGATAATTAGTGCGGCATTTCGATCTGCTAACGTTTATATGCTGAGAAATGTTAGTCAATCATTTGAACTATTCTGCAACATTGCATTGATGTTAATGGTGAACATTAAGAACCTTTAGTTTAATATAACGGTTGGGATTATACCTTTGGTGGCTAGTTTTGTTTGGAAGGAATTGTTCATTGAAATTTATTATTAATTAGGATTTTTTGTTACATACAACGTTTAATAGGCCATAGGCCAGTAGTTATATTTTACAATAAACATTACAAAATCATTGTGTTTTTATAAACTTTGGGTATAGGGAATGCTTGACAAAAATTGAAGTTACATAATCGAAGATTCTATTTTTGCTATAAAATACAGGGTGTTCCATTTGAAATAATCCGAATTCAATCTAATATGCATGGGGTTCCCATTTAAAAAATCATATGTTTGGTTTGTAACGGAGTTATGCAGCACTCTGTATAGTTCGGTATAATTTCAAAATATGGACCTTCAACACATCTTCTATTTTTGTTGATAACATTTTTTGATATCTCTTAAAATAACCCATATACCGAAGTTTGTCGTAAGACTGGTACACCCTGTATAATGGAGATTTAAACAAATTAGATCGTTTTATTTCTTCACAATTATTTATTTATTCCTTATTATAATAATAAATGTTATGAAGAAATGATAATACAAATCAATAAAATACACATGGTCAATTTAAACAAATCTTATAGATCTTAATGTTAATCGAGAAGTAAAAAAAAATAAATACTCCCAACCAATTGAAGCCATGCCTTGTATTTTTTTGTTACAATCACCAGAGAACAAGCAAGCCGTAACTATAGAGCCCAATATCACATTCCAGAAAATTGGAAACATTGTCGACCCTCTTGTCATCCAACCCTTCGATAAAACAAAATGAAGATTGGAAATGCGCGCCTGCCAAAGGGTGTTGAGGTTATTGTCGGGTTAGGGGATGGGGTCAGAAGTGGGATCGACCGTCAATGCTCCGACATGATTTTTTTACATTTGAACAGCGGATATTGGATTCAGTGTGATCTATATCACAATTACCACTTTATTTTTTTCAATGGCTCTATCAAAATTATTGATGATATATTATTACGGTTTCATAAAAGTGTTTTCACAGCTTAGACAAGCAGAATTAAATTTTTTCAAACCGCACTATAGTTCTTTTAATAACCAGGAGTAGTAAAATGAAAAGTCTCACCCACACCACTTAAAGTTTTTTCTTCACTTATGCTTTCCAGTGAGGCGTCTAATCATGGAGACTATATAAGGAGATCAGACTTCATGTATTCCAATTTCTGATCATAGTAGAAAGTGAAACTTTGAACCCAATACTAGAAACATCTTACTGCAAAGCAGTAACAGCCAATCATAAGCCTTGCATATACTTTCATAGTTAGGTTAGACTGCTAGCTAATTAAAGTGAATTAAAATTTCACGACAAGTATTGATACCTGAACAAGGACTCTTCCAGGGCTTCCTACTGTCCCATTTTTCTCTACAATTTGAATGTACCGATACAACGCCAGAACATATAAATTTGTTATCATAAATATTGCAATATGCTTTAGATGAGATCGCTCTGATCAGTCATAATAATCTCAAAATAACATTGAATTGGCTACAAAAAGTTAAAACCGAATAGAGAAGCCTGAAGCCTTAAAACTCAATGCATAATCTACAATATGTTCAATGAGAATAAAAAGTACAATACCTTTCCAATCAATAGACAAAACTGATCAGTGACATCATTTCATGCATAGGTTTTATAAATAGAATAAATTGAAATAATTCCTAATTCCAATTTCCTAAAATTGAATTCAATTCACGTTTTCAAATAAGCTGCAGTACCAATCACTATTGCAATACTTTTGAACAGCATGCAGCTGTAGCAGCAGTTTTAAATTTTCAACAATTTCTTACTTTGAGCTTTTGTCATAAGTAGGTAATGTTTACTATTAAACTACTGTCATTTATGAAAACTGAGGTTACTGTTTTTAAATGGTACACACCATTCCAAAACACATGACTTTGACCCATAGTGTGCTGGATGGCAACCGAATCGATTAGTTGGGGCTGAACCTCTGTGTATGTGTTTTATAAACAAAAATCAACCGATATTGGTACACCTTCGATGAAATGTCGTTTAAAGTTGTGATTCACGCGTCGTTGATCGAAGAGTTCAATCAAATAGTAAGCTTGATTCGTTAAAACAGCCAGAAAAAAGGTAGAACGTGTCGCGGGACACACGGTAGGAACTCCAGTTCCTTTTAAGCAAAAATTATGTAATACATCTGACGTTATAGATACACAACTTGCATATTCCTCGGTGGTCGAGTAGTAAGCAAACCAGACTCTCACGTGGTTCACCCGGGTTCGATTCCCCGTGAAGAAGTTTTTTTTTATTGTTAATTTTATTTTTAAATAATTATTCTGCTTGATATTAATAACGACAACAGGTAGACGTTTCAAATATTTAGCAGAATATTCATTATTATAGATAATGGTACGGTACCCTCCATGAGGGAGTCCGACTGGCAACATCTACTTATAACAGCATCGTATATTTAAAAAGGGAAACCGTAGCATTATACAAATTGGACATTCAAGAACTGTACGTTTACCACAAAAAAATTAGTGTAAACATAAAATTGGATTGTTAAATTTTCAATTTGAAGTTATATTATTAGAGTTTATAGAAATTTTTATTTTCTAGATTTTTTCTTAAGTTGGTCGTTGAGAAAAAATGCTGTTCGACTCGTGTGGATTGTCCATATCGCACTTGAACGATTGAGCACTCCGCCTACGGCCTCGTGCTCAAACTTCGTCCTCGTGCGATATGGCCATTATATCCACACTAGTTGCACAAACTACTATTCCTATCAAAACATGCCCTTTTACATTTAAAAACAACCTGCCAAATGTCAAATCAATTTATCCATCCATTTTAAAGTAAATTGAACATTTTCAAAATTTCAACACCCTGTATTTCGAAAAGTAAATGTGCTAGACCCCTTAATCCTCATAACATTTTGTCCAATTTTACGAGAGGAATCTATAGTTTGGCAAGTTTATCTGGAGCTACGCGGCGTCGGTAAGAGGCGTATATCTGTCAAACGTACAAATGGCGTACGGTACCTATTTTACCAAGTAAAACTGAAATTACAAAGGTAACTGACAATAGAAACGCCACTGGATAAATCAATATCAGTCAATTGACGAAGTGAGAGGGAAGATTATACGCACGCACTTGCCAATAAGAAGTCAGCTGGTCGATAAAAATCACCAATTATGTAATCGGAGGGTGTGGTCATTATGGTTTTCGTACAACGTTGCCAGAGCTTTAAGAAGCCCATAACAAATTTGGAAAAGTGTTCTCTTTTAATATTCATGAATTGGAAAATAATGTTAATAGAATAAATCCAAGGAAACAAGCACATCATAAAATTAACGTTCAATCATATTTTTAATATTGTTAATAATAAAAAGACCCATTTATAATTATTATCACTACATAATCAGTACTTCAACTTTTTCATATTCGAACGTGGCAATGTCGAATATTTTCGACTGCATTCCTTTCACGGTTTCAGATAAACTTGCCAAAGTATTCATGCAAACGTTGTAATTACCCTTAACGTTCGAGATGCTGTAAATAAACAAAAAAGATCAATCGCGCCAAAAAAATTATGGAAATAATAGTAGAAATTTATCCGGAAAAATTCAAGTAGATCACCAGCACTGCGAATACCAGCTTTGCATAGAATTTTAATGTAGCATCGGTTGTTCAGTGGTAGAACGCTCGCCTTTCACGTGGGCGGCCCGGGTTCGATTCCCAGCGGAAGCATATGAATCGCTGCTTCGTAAACGAGAGAGAGACTCAGGAGAGAGCACGCGCACACAATCAAGGCACATAACGAAGCAACGTAACGTAACGGTCAGATCTTTTGCGTCACGACCCCCGGTCGCTCAAACCTAACCTGACGTAAAGAACTGAAGTTCCAAAAAAATATCTTATCTCTTCCTTCTCCTATTTCACTCTTAACAACACTTTAACCTTCAAAAACTGATTGTAAATTGAAGTCTAACCATTATTCGTTGTTCGGTAGTAAACAATTAAAACTGAGCCTCCGAGCCGACCTGTTTACTGGATTTGCAGTGGCAACGCCGCAGACAAAAGATAAACTGCTAGGATAGACGACGTTAATGACAGGCTCCATACATTTTCTCGTATGTGTTTGATCTCTTTATCTATGCGTCTAATATTGAGCAAAAATATTTGGCATTAGTAGGATATGGGATTTTTTGCCCATACTTCTTTCTATAGCATAAGCTGCTTTACTTTCATTCAGTTTGATTCTCCACTATTCTGGTCAATATTTAGATTCATTGATTGCGTTATACAGTTCAAAGAATCATTCACTATTGCTTTCACCAATCAGTCTAGAACGCCAATGCATTATTTAGTTTTGTGTAGGTTTTGGGGCTCAGCTTCATAAAGCGTGCTGTTGATAGGTTTACAACCTTAATTAGCTTTGATAATGATCATTATCCTGTACAAAACTTATAATAACAAATATTGACTCAAAGTGTCGAGTGATAAACTGGATAAATTGATTCAGCTTGAGTAACAAATTTTTCTGCGCTACAGTAGATTGAGGAAACCAAAGTCCATCAATAATGTGTTTTGCGTATGAAACTTTTAAAACAAACTCGTTACATTAGGATCAATAGCTTGACGGGCAACTGATAGATTCATTTAAAATAAAACCGCCATTGAAAATGGCAAATATATTATCCGCTCCAAATCTTGATAGCACACATTATACAAGTCGTGGAAACTGTTATATATTTTCATTTCCAGGTTTTTCGTAGCATAAAACGTTTTTCTCCGTTATATTCGCGGGATTTGTTTTGAGGAAATATGTCACATTCACAGATTATAATATATTGGATTCTTTTTCACGTGTCGCGTTCGAAATTCCTGTGGGGAACTATACCACAAGGCGGAGGAAAGTCCTCTGAATTCGAAGAAATATTGTTTAAATTTTGTATATTAGAGAAAAAGATATCAAAGAATAATAGATTCAATACCATCATAACGCGTTACAAAGTTTCTGAAAAAAAAATTTTTCCAGAAAAAAATTCATAATAAACAACTATTTCTTGGGCTATATGCCCCGACAGACATTAAATTACACTTCTAGTTTAAAAGCAATCGGGTGAGGGAAATTTGAAGACAGTTACCGACCTGTGACTGGACACTGTACCCTAAGGAAGCATCTGCACAGGATGGGCAAAGTTAGTGAACCTATGTTCAGAAAATGTGAACTCTACGATGAAACGCGTACTCACATACTTTGTTTCTGTGAGAACTTACAAGGACGAAAGTACTTTGGAGTAGAAATAATACGACCATTACAACTACTGAAGATCCCTCCAAATAAACTGGTGGCCTACTCGAAGCTTCTGGAATGGAAGTAGGTAGATAACATGGGAATGGTACAAAAATTCAGTTCAAGTGCCTGGGCTGTTGAGCCCAGCCCAAGCGTATGAATGAATGGAAAAAACGGAGGCGGTATGATCCACAAGACTTAACCAAACATTCTGATTTGCAATTAGAAGGATCAACATCTCTTGTAGACCGCGACTCATCAGTACAATGTGTATATTCTTCGTCCGGGAGCTCTGAGAGCATCATTCCGGACTGAAGATGACACTGAAACTACAATCAATACATATCCAAAAATAAAGGACAATAGCGACATCCTCACCTCCAGCTGCAAAATAAAATTCTAGGTTGATACAAACCCATCGGTTTGTAACTATAAGTATGCTCAATTTTAGTTTCCAGTAAATTGTCGTGTTTGCTAGCGCGTGTTACCAATAATATATTTTATACCATTATAACACAAATTTTAAAACAATGACTGTTCAATTAAAAAGAAACGACTACTTCTCGGGCCATATGTCCCGACAGACATTGAATAACATCTAAGTTAAACGAGTTTGGTATGATCTACAAGATTCAACCAACCATTTTAGTTGGGAATTAAAAGGGACACCACGCTTCGCTAAATACAACAATGTAATTGAGCAAACTTGAAGAGATTGAGGCTATAATTTCGGTTGTCATACTAGAGTTACCTTGTTGTTATTTTTTTCGGCTACTTTCCCTTCCATTAGTATAGTTGTCACTTTCTGGTTCGAGATTACTTCTTCACTATCAGATATGACATGGATCTGATTGCTCTTAACAGTATTCTTGTTGTTTCAAATAACTCTCCAAAGAGCAGAAAAATATTTAGTTGAGTATAAATTGGAAAGACAAATTGAAAATTGTAAAATAGCTAATCCAACTAATTTTGAAGAAGGAGATTTAGTTTCATTAGAAAGGGAATATAGGACAAATTTTGATCCTCAATTAGGTCAATTTACAATTACAGAGGTTTTTTTTTCGGGCCGAGATGGGAAACTCATATTCGACTGGGTCCTCAACCAGTACACCCAGACAGTGTTGGACTAAACCCTCGGAGATTCCTACCAACCAAACCCACCTCTTACTCGCCGTTACTCCCGCCTTGGAATCACTACCCTAGCATACGTCAAGAAGGGTGGCGGTCCCTCACACACTCTCCATCATCTTCTTGCTTCTATCACTCCTACCTCTCTAATGCCATAGCGAGTTCTTCTATTCCCCTAATCCTGTTCTTTACTACGCCACTTATCTCCATCCATTCCTCCTCGAACCCCTCAACATATTCTCCACCATATTTTCCCAATACACGTTCTCTCCCAGTTTATCTATCTTTTAAAACTTCCTCATTCTTCCAACATCTAATCATCCTCCACTCCACATCTCCTGCACACTCCAGTTTCTCTTTTCCTAATCTTGTGGAGGTAACCCACTCTCAACCCATACCCTGTGAGCACCTGCGTCAAGAAGTAGTTCACCTCTCCAAATTTCCGGTCCACCCAATTTCTCCTGCTCCCAATCGCTCCTTTTAGCGCGCCCTTATACGCATCCCACCTTCTCTCCATTTCCTCATCAATACATTCCTGTACTTCCTCTCTGCTCGCATCTCTCCAGCGTTTCTGTCTGGCTCTAGCCATCAAGTCCAATGGATAGGACCGTGACAGCACTGCTGCTGCCAGTCCACCCACTGTCCTGTACGCCTGCACCACCCTCATAAGTATTCCTCTCTGCACCCGCAGGAGTGGTCTAATCCTCGCATTCACCCCTGCTTTCTCACCCACACTTCCGCGCCATACAGCATACTCTACTCTACCGTCCTACAAAGTATCCTCTTCTCCCATTCTCCCGGTTCTTTCACATTACTCTTCAATCTTCCCAGCCACGCTGCCCTTACTTTTGCCTTCTGTGCAGCCTCCAACATATGGGTTTTGAAGGATAATTGGCTATCCAACCACACCCCCAGATACTTCACCGCTTCCTCCATCCGAATTTTCTTTCCCGTCACCATCACCCCACCTCCCTTGCCTTGCTCCGCCCCTTCACCAGTAGCCCCACCGTCTTATCCTCAGCAACTTCCAGTCCACACCACTCTATTTTCTCCACAATCTTCCTACACATCCTCTCCGCATTTCTTTCTATCTCGACCTCTCCCTTTGCCGTACATACCAGACATACATCGTCCGCATACACCGTAATCTCACATCCCTCATGCTATCCCACAAACTTCATCAAACACACACACACACCAGAGCGTCGGTCCCAGAACTGAGCCCTGGGGCACTCCAATCTCAGTCCCATAACTTCTCCCCCTAGTGTCCACTATCGCACGCCCCGTCAGGTAGTCCTCTACTAGATTAACTAGCCCCTCCCCTACTCCGAGGTTTGTCAACGCGCTCAACACCGCCCGTGCGTTCCCCACGTCGAAGAACACAAGCAGGGCCAATTTCTCATTCCTACCGTTACCCTGCCTAGCCCTTTGCACCAAATCCACCACCCTGCCCAGCGCTGAGATGCATGGCTTCCCTTCTACAAACCCATGTTGGCTTTCCATAAAAACCCCCTTTCCTATCAACTTCCTCCTCAATCCTAAACTTTATCATCCTCTCCATCAATTTACCCAATCCACACGGCAGGCTGATGGGCCTGTAGTCCCCCGCCTGCTTCCCATCCCTACCCGTCTTCTTCACAAGGATCACCCTTGCCACCTTCCACTTTTCTGGGAACTCTTCCTACCCCAGTATCCTGTTAAACAGTTTCAAAAAGTATTCCCCATTGTCATCCAACAGCCTCTTTACCATATCACCTCTTATGCCATCTATCCTTGGGGCTTCCCTTACCTTAACATTTCTCCCCTCCTTCTCTACATCCCACTTCTCTACCGACCTTATCCTTCCCATTTTCCCTATCTCTCTAGTATTCTGGGCTTCCCGAATTCCGCCCTCCACACCTCCTTTTACCCCTGTAAAGAATTTCTCTATAATCTCTTTCTCCCAATCTTCCTCTAGCACCACGTTCCTATTTCCACCCATTCTTTTCACCGCTACGCGACAATAAATAACAATAATATTACATCAGTTTGAACTTGAAGTGAAATGTGGTTTTATATTGAAAGGGATTCATTCTTATTGCATCATTAATTCATTCAT
This sequence comes from Galerucella pusilla, assembly GCA_910591695.1. Lineage (NCBI taxonomy): Eukaryota > Metazoa > Arthropoda > Insecta > Coleoptera > Chrysomelidae > Galerucella > Galerucella pusilla. Next base: position 172,864 of record CAJUYI010000110.1, read on the forward strand.
AATTAATTCTTATGATTCAGTTGATATTAAGTTAATATTAATAGTATTATAATCTTTAAGTTATGTATAGTAATCAATAAATATAAGTACAGTTTCCCAGTGAACCAGAGAGTTTTATTGAACATAAATGGGCACCCAGGACCACGGGACGTCCACCCATTTAATACACAGCGTCTTGTTTGAAGTTTGAACCTATTAACATCAGTAACTTAATCTCGTTGATAAAAAGCATTTCGATATCATGGAATCGGGTCCATAAATGCCATACTTTTGCTTTGCTTGCATTGCTATCCAAAATAGAGTTTTCAAATGGAAAACCGCTTCCGCATTACCGGCGCTGGACCTATGATAAAAACTATAATTCTAGAATATCAAGATTGCTTTTTGTTGCCACTCAACTCTTTTGCAAAAAACTTCATATACGATTGTTTTTAATTGCTACTAAGTTGACACATATGAACAAAAACTCCAAAATCATACATCGTTATTAAAATGGCTATAACTTTTGAGCAGAACGAGTTGGAATACCATCAAACACATATGAACCATAACTGAAATGGAGGGATTTTCAATATACATCGTCTGTAAACAGAAAACTGGCAAAAGGGTCAATATTTAACTAACGTTTTTCTATCTCAAAATATTGTCAAAAATCTCATGATTACTACAAACTCCAAATATCGTAGACATTATGGGAATATGTTTCTACTCCTATGCTATCAAATGTTGATTAAATGACAATTTCTAGTTTCCTAATGATACTCATTATAACACTGGTTTTCATTATAAAACTGAAAAATTGACCAATAAAAATCTAGATTTTCAAATACCCAAGTGGGCAGACCCAATATTCTCTGTGGAATGTTTGACAGTTTGACAGTGTTTTGCGTCAATTTTTCAAAGAAATGTCAAGTACCAGACCAAAAATACTTAATGACCAAGGTAAATACTATTTAAACTTATTAATTTCTGTTCACAATAATTTATTACTAATTTTGTAACAGTATCATACCTATACAATTTATGCTATTAGTTCATCAATGAGGTTCCGTCGCGAAGTTGGGCAAGGCGCTGCT
>CAJUYI010000110.1:183939-213806 GCA_910591695.1 Galerucella pusilla
AAAATGGAAACTTCTCATCGGAATAATGAAAAATGCGGGAAATGGTAGCCATTTTTCAAAGAACGACGTCGATGATGGCGGTGGCAAATTTTATCGCCGCTTTTGAATAATTAACTGAAAAATGAGAAGAGATGAAAATTGCTGAGCTACTTTCTTCGTAAAAATGAAATATGTATCTTGGTGTAGTTATTTTTTTTTCACTCCTAGTGCTTTTTAATAACGTCGGTGACTAAGTAGACGTAAAACATTTTTGTTATTAAAACGCGAAAAAGATGATTTCAGTTACTGGAAGTATTTTCCTGCAGGCACTTTATGAATTACTTTTGTAGGGTAAGGAATTATACTAGGAAGAAAAACTTATAAATATAATGAAACAATATTACTTTGTAAGTTTTATAAATGGCTTTCAATATTTCAGAGTCGATGTATGACGATATGTGTAGGTATCTTTATTTACCCTTAGTTTGGTCTTTGTTTTTCACATGATTTAAAGATCCATCAAATCAGCTCTTGCTTTTTCACTGCGAAAACAAACGGTGAAAAGGTTTTATTCGGGAGTTTGATTTCAAGGAAATTGCAAAAAAATATTTACAGATGGTACAAAAAATGCTCAAGTACACTAAAATTAGCTGAAATGTACCCAAAGGAAATGAGATGATGAGAAAATATGGTATTGTGCACCGTTTAAAACACACAAAGTGCCTTTTTCAATTTGCAAATTCTATTTCTTTGATCTCCGTTAATATAATACATTTTCTCCTTCTTCTTCTTCTTGGGAGAAAAATTACTGGACTCTAAGTTTAATTTATTTCACTTGAAATAGATTCCTAGATTCCAAACATAGTTTCTTAGGTACATGTAGAAATTGAGTTTCTTTGAAACTTGATTATCATTATGTTCAACTAATTTTGGTGGTGTATGATGTAAGAATTGCAAAGATAAAGCAACTTTAATAAGTCTTTTGCATAATGAACTTGTAAATCTTTGATCTTTGGATGAAAAAGGAAGTTTTAAAATTTTATACCACTGTTCCCTCTGATTAATATAAATTGTTTTGTTCTTCAACTTCAAACTGCGAAGTGGTCAAAAATATTCACCATTAAAATTTTTTGCAATCCAACTATGACAAATTATACCAGTTAAAGATATTTCAAAGGTTCGTTTGGGTAAGGTTAGGCTAGGTTTGTGGTGAGTGGGTCTATAAGACCACTGCGACTGGCAAAATTCTATTGTGGCTCACACCTATTCACACCAGACAAATTCAGCTTCTTGACAAAGCCGATAAGTTTATTTGGTGAATGATATTCCAGGTCCGAGGGCGAGAGAGAGACCCTGCCAAACATCAGATACCTGATTCGAGCCAAGGCGGGGCAGGCACAAATTATATGCTTTGCTGTTTCATCATCTTCCAGACAAAAACGGCAAGTCTGATCTTCTGACAATCCAAGTTTCAGCATATGATTATTCAGATGACAATGACCTGTTAAAAGGCCTGTTAGACAACGTAGGTCATGCCTGCTATAGTCTAACATTTGTTTGGAGACATTATTTGAAGGATGTATGGAAGCCTTTGAATGAACCAATCCTGGTAAATTATGCCAGAAGTCTAAAGCTCTTCTTGCTGTCCATGTCCAGGTTCACTTACCCTTATTTCCATTATTAGAGCTTAAATTCCGAATAAGTCTGAAACTCAACTAATTTTAAATCTTATTCACTATTAGCAATTCTAATTCTTGACAACTTAACTTTGACTTTGACAAACAAAAGCCAGATTCACACTAACCAATCTATGACTGATCTTGTATAGTTTCATTTTTGATGACTTAAAAGTTAATATACTTAGCGGGTATTATGTCTTGAAGTTAACTTTGAATTTAAAATGTCAGTTCTATGGAAGTTTCATTTAAAAAAAGGAGAAAAATAGAAAGAAGAATAGCCTGGAGCATAAAGAAATATTCTCTATGGCCTAGAGTTTTGGTATTTTGACTTTAGTTTTATGGTCTAGTTTTGATATGTCTGTTTGGTGTATTTGTTAGTTCGTTCCCAGTGTCGAATTTTTATTTTATTTATTCCTGTCTGAATGGATAGACGAGTCATAAACTTTTCCAGTGAGAAAATTGAATCTCTTCTATCATCAGTGTAGTTTTGTTTCGTTCCACAAAGTGAAATGGTCCAGCCGATTCCTGAATATCCTTTGTCGCCGAGGGCCTTCAACAATATTCATAGCATCTTCTTCATAGTCGTTTAAAACTTCTTCAATAATATCTTGGATATCGTTTGTTAACATTGCAAAATTCAAGGAGAACAAAGTAAAAGCAATAAAAATATTTACAATATAATAATTAATTAAGGCTATAAATGCCAAATTGTTGGCAGAACCGACAGAACATCGCATCGTCGCATCGCATCGTCTCTATATGTCAGTTGCGTAGAAACAATATACCTTATTCTTCAATCCGTCTTTTTTGTTCTGTCAATGGGACAAACCTTCCAATAAACAGAAATTATTCATTGAAAATCTCACCTTCGTATCGCTTCTGAATTTGTCGAACTTTCCATCCAAAATTTCTCATAACCTCTCAAGTTCTTTATACTCCTCATTCGTATAAGACTGAATTTTCAATTAGAGCGTGTTCGTCTTAATTTTCAGTTCTTGAATGAAAAGTACCTTCCCTTAAATTAAACCCTCTTCGAATACTTGCTCCGACACGGTTTAAACAAAGTAAGTCAACATGTGATCGGTGGAAAATAGTTCATCCAATTTGAATAGTATATTTACTTACCCTCTTCAAGTTTTAATAGACCTTTCATGATGAACAATGCGTACAATCTATTGTTCGACCGTTCTGCACAGTTTTAATTAAGATTATTCTACACATCATAGATTAGTATTACCGAATTTTATAGAATAGAAAATGTTGGGATTGAGAACTTTGGGTTACTTTATATACAAGCTGCTCTCGTTATTATAATGTCTATATTAACATTCAACTTATTAAACTTTTTTCAAAGGAAACTAAACTTTCTACAAGTTGGTTATCCACATTTTTTTCATAATTTTAATCGTTTAAAATATAACTTCAAAAATTGAGAATTTTTCAGCAAAATTTGATTGACGAGGGCGGGTTTATCAATGCTCGGTTAAATATTGTAGCCTTCGGCTAAATCTTAGCTGTTGGTCAAAGTGTTTATCAACTGCCAGTTTGCATTAGCTGGCAGTCAAACTTTCGGCTATCTTAGCTGCCACTATCAAGTTGATGTTAGCCATAGAACATACAGTTAAATACGAGAAATTGGTGTTCCGTTATTCTAACCATAGATTCTAACTGACAACTGTATCATGATTTTTTCATGTTGCTTACTTTTTGCAACAAATATTATTTCAACTTTAAATTTTATTGTGTTATTATCGTTTAGGATGAAATCGAGAAGTTTATTTGATTCTTTTATAGTTTAGTAGCATCTAGGTTCTGTTTGTATTTTATTTCATTGTTATTGTCAATGTATCTTGAGAAACTTGACGACCTTTTCGATGAAGAGCTTGGAGATTGGCGAAATATTGGAATTTGTAGAGTACGAAAGACGACCATATACTGTTGAAGAACGGATAAATCCCTTTGAAGAGCTCGATGATGTCGAGTTTATTACTCGGTTTCGATTATCTCTCAACAAATTCCAGCTACTCTCGCCAAGTCACAGCATCCGTCTTTTTGCATTCTATTATACCTTTAAGGTGAACGGCTACTTTTATAAGTACCTAATTGTCGGTCTGACTCCGTGAAATTGGGATATCTTTTTTGTTTTGTGGACATGCTCAAATGCAAACAACTCAACAAAGCACAACATAGACAAAATAAAAATATTAGTACCACAATTTTGACACTGACAAGTGAAATTTTCCACGATGTTGTCAGAGTAAGCTTACGGTAGAATAGAAAAATAATAACTTTCACCTCTATATTCTTGTTCCACTGTGTTTTATATGTTATATGCGAATAAAATTAATAATATGTATATTTCATGTAACGGGTGATCCTTCTTACACCAATTTAAAATGACAAATTTATACTCTGACAACATTACACTCACGTTCATAACCCGAGCAAGGTTGTCAAATGCTCAATTACACTTAGCCTCCAGTTAGCTAGCCTCCAGTTATGTGGTGCATTGATAAACGCTTTCTATTGTAACCGAGACTTTGACTGGCGGCTAGAGATAGCTGAGGGCTACGTAGCTGACAGATTTAACCGGGCATTGATAAACCCGCCCTGACCGGTACCATTTCACAGGTGCAGTTCACAGCTATGTCACACTTAGCACTTTTATAGAGCTATCAGTTCATAGTAATAGCATTGAGTATCTTCTGTAAGTTCCTTGTGGCATTATTTATTAGTTTTTCTCTTATTTCTTGGGAATCAAACCACAATAAAGTTTTTTATTTCTTGTCAAGATTAACTAGTGATAAAATAATTTTTGGTCCCTATCTGACACAACGGAAAAAATATGATAACTAGACAATCAATAATATTTTGAAGTTTAAGACTACAAAACTTTGTTGTCAAATTTTATTAAGGTCCATTCATAGTAAATCACATCTCTGGTAAAATGTGAAATAAAACATTTTATTTTATGACATTCTAACGATATGATAGTCTCCTAGAAATGGAATCCAGTGAAGTGCACGGTCCAGGAACGGTTTTCATTGAGATAGCGCTTTTTTTCGCTTATTTTGGAAATGTTGTTAATAAAACGCGTTTGTTGTTACTTTCTTGTGTATGATAATTTTTTTTTCAAAATATGTATGACTCGGTTTGGTGATTTTGTGTATTGAAGTGTGTATCGATCAACAACTATTCCAATGATAAATCATAAGAAAACCTAGATAAAAACTTATGATGCTATCCTGATAACGCAGGTAATTGATTATTGGAAATTTCTCTTTCTAACATTGGTAACCAAATTTGACTACATTCGGCTGAAATACTAGCTACACATTTATCTGCATTCAATTGTATTAAAGCACATTCTTTGATTTTTCGTGTTTTATTATTGGGCTCTTTCAGTATTATTTTTGCCGAATCCCATTGAATTTTATGCCCCTCTTCCCAAGCATGTTCACAAATACCTGACTTAAAGAACTCCCTATCTTTGGTATATTTTTCATGTTCACTCATTCGGACCTTCAATGGTCTAGATGTTTCACTAGAATTTGTCGCATTCACAAGATATCTGATATATGCAATTTTCTGAAGATTGTTCTTCATTTTTTGGTTTTGTTTTCGTTAGTATAGATCTCAACGTATAGTTAGATTTGCAGCTAGTTCGAATATTGAATTGATTACCAATTTTCTTAATTCTTTCTTATAAACCCCTAACATAAGGTATTGTCAAGTTTAAAAAAATTATGTTAGCTGAATTATTAATATTATTGTTATTATTATGGGGTATTAACAATGAGCCCTTCCCTAGATTCTTAATTTCTTTATTTACAAATTCTGCCGGCATTGGCATTTAAAACATTTTTTAGTAGAGTTTTCTCCTTTGTGAAATGATTATCATTAGAACAAATGATTCTGGCTCTATCGTATAAAGATTTCACTACACCTTTTTTAACGCTTATAGCATGATTTGATTTAAAATTCAAATACCTATTAGTGTGTGTTGGCTTACGATAAACACTTGTTTCATACCCTGTAGGTGTTTTATACATACACAAAAAAGTAATAACAAACGCGTTTTATTTACCACATTTCCAAAATAAGCGATTATGTGACGAACGGAAACAGACTGTACGCATTAGTCAGACGATGGTGTAAACGCTTTTTGGAATGCGTTATGTTGTATAGAGTGAGGTATACAGTAAATGTTTTATGAACGCTCACTTTTTACCCAAGTATAACCTTATACTTTGGGTGTTGTGTTTTGAACGCACTATTCAAAGCAACCCACGTTTTGTGAAATTGCGGTCGTATTGTTGGTTTCGATAACTCTTTGCGCTTAATATTGGTGATTATGAACTGAAGGAATAATCGTATTTTATTGTTGTGCATTTAAATTGCGATAACAGCAATAGAGAAGTTCATATGCACAGTTTTCCTATTAAAGATCCTTTGGTTAGTAATATTTTAGTATTAAAATAGTGATTAATGTTAATGGTTCCGAATTTTCGTCTTCAATTTGTCTAGTAGTGGAAAAATTGTATATACACCACGGTGGTGAAGACATTCATAAACCTTGCACCTCATTCACTCGGAGTAAAGCCTGGTGCTCGGTCAATAATAATAGTCTTCACCATCTTGGAGTATAATATGCTATTTTATCAAAAGTGAAACGTGAAATCAAAGTTTACGTGTTTTTTCTTAATGTGTTATCCAGTAACCCAAAACTAAACAGTTTTCTCTTGTGAAGTTCAATTAATATAGATAGCATACTTTGCTGTTTAACCTTCGTTATTCCTCATTACATGAATGTATCTCTGTATAGTATGGATGTTAATAGAATACAACCTAATTTTAGCCATCAGAATACATTATCTGAACATGCCAATATGTCAAAAGGGAAAACAATCCACCTATATGTTAACACTATCATATCACGGCCACAACCAGACATGGGCTAATTGAATGTTCTCGGTATGCTATGACAAACCGTGGAGACATGGTTAATAAACATGAAATTGCTTGATAAAACTAATTATCTACATAACAACATTATAAAGGCTGAGTGTAAAATTTTAGAAATCTGTTAATTTAGATAGGTATTTACATAAATTTTATTATGCTACATCTACGGAAGAACATCCAAAGCTTTTTGAAAAAAATACATGGATTAGGGTGCCTTTATTTAGAGACTTATTTTTTTTTTCTATTTTCAGTCCCGACTCAAAATCTTGTTGGAAATGTACGAAAAAGAATCCTCTGACAATTTGATCTCTTAATATTAACTCGCTTGAAGCGTTGAAATATTTCCCCCTCAAAATACTAGGTGAAGATTTTTTTGAAATATCTATATCTCAATGCTATTGTTCCAAAGTGGGATTTACTATGAACTGATAGCTCTATGAAAGTACTTAGTCTGGCATAGCTGTGATCAGCACCTGTGAAATGGTACCGGTCACTAAATCAGATTTTGCTGGAAAATTCTCAATTATTTTTTAGACGATTAGAATTTAAAAAAAAATGTGGATGACCAGCTTGTAGAAAATTCATTTTTTCTCTCATTTTTTGGGAATGAAACCACAATGATGTTTTTATTTTTTATTTCGACGTTTCGGTAGCGTTCCAGCTACCTTTGTCAAGATTAAATAATGATAAAATAATTTTTTGGTCCCTATCTGACACAATGAAAAAATATGACAACTAGAAGATCAATAATATTTTGAAGCTTAAGACTACAAAACTTTGTTGTCAAATTTTCTTAAGGTCCATTCATAGTAGATCACATCTCTGATAAAATGTGAAATAAATATTTTATTTTATGACATTCCAAAGATATGATAGTCTACTAGAAATGGAATCCGGTGAAGTGCACGTTCCAGGAACGGATTTTGAACGCACTCATTATGTCATCAGTCATTTTATGTTGAGCGCGAATTCCAAACATGGCATTTCCATTCAAATAACTTTATCTCACCAGTAGTTAGGAAGGCGAATAGGGGATTTTTCGGGAATACTCGAGCGTGGCAGTTGAAATTATGAAAGATACCTTAGACCTAATAGAACAACTTTGGAAAGTATTAGCTCTATATGTAGTGACGCGCGCCTAGGATAGACGATCAAATTAGTAAGAAAAATCGATAGTCTGAAATACTCGAACGCGTCAGATTAAGATATTGGGGGTTGATCTTAGTGTTTTAAGACTAAATTTAACTAATCTGACGATAAGTCCTTGACGCCGCCGAGTTATAGGGTCGCGAGCTTGTAAAAAAATACGTTAATCTGGCATTCTCGAGCGCGATTTCATTTCTCTCTATTTTGGAGAATATAATCTAAAACTTACTGAAAATACAAAATCTGAGGGTTTCCGCATGACCGGGAGTGTGGAGGAGCCATTTCGTCTTCCGAAAAACGCGTTGAGGCATATAAGTCGCGAACGATACATTTTACACAAAAAAAAAGTTTCCATGAAAAAAAAAGGTAATTACATTTTACACAAAAAAGGTCTCCTAACATTTTTGTCCAAAGTTGAAACTTTTGGACTTGAATCATCATGAAAACTCTAACTCCCGTTTTTTGAGTATATCTCGAAAACGGAGGGTTTTGAAAGAAATTGATATGGAACAACGATGATTAAGTTATGTAACTTTCATTATATCTCAAATTTTCTTTTTTTTCTGAAGCTTCTCGACAATTGTGGAGTTTACTCGAGAGCACTAAGCCTAAAGATTAAGTGGGGAATGGGAAACAATACCAGCGTGGTTCAAACAGAACTAACTGGTATCTCAATTGCCACAAAAGAACCAACCAGAAGAGGAATTTCTGGCAACTGAGAGTTATTATTCTTGAACAGACAACGTGTTATATCGAGGCTAGTACTGGAGTGCCACCAAGGTGGGTTAAAGGACACGACAGGAGTGAAGGAAATCGCATTGCCGATTCTTTAGCCAGGGAATCCGCTGGACTAAAAATTCTAGGACCCAGTGACACCTACGGCCTAACGAGTTCGACAACTTCGGAACTAGCCAAACGTTACACCCATGCTCAATCCCTTAAGAGATGGGATGGAATCAAAGGATGCAGTCTCGTCAGGATTACCCTGGGCGAACCTGGACAGCTGGCGCCGAAGAAATATTTGGCCATGACCAGGGAAAAACCTACGTTCAACAGTAGGATTTCTGACTGGTCACTGTCAACTAAGGAAACACCTCCATACTATGAGGCTAGTGGACACACCTATATGCAGGATGTGTGAACAGGAAGATGAAACTGTCAGGCAAGTCTTATGCGAGTGTCCGGAGTTATCGTCAATGAGAGAGTGTGTGTACGGTGAGTCTTGGCCTACACCTGCCGATATAACGGAGATGTCTCCTAGTGACCTACCTAGGAGGATGTACAATGGGTCACATGTGGCCTAAGTGCTGTGAGCCTACACACCCTGCCTACTCTACAGATACAGATACAGATACAGAAGCTAGGTAAAACCATCGTATAAGGCCCGTACAGCCTGCAGCGGACTAGCATATCACAGCTCGCAGGCATTATACCAATGAGCACGAGGTATAATGTAGATATGCCGTCTTTCGGAGGAGACGTAAAACCGAGGTCCCGAGTCCATGGATGTTGGGCTCTTTAAAAAACGCTACCACTGGTTGGAGCACTAGTGGGTTCGCCAAAATTTCCGGTTAGGGGTATAGTGCTCCCGGCGTCGGTGATTAGCCTCAGTCGCAGAGATGAACAGAATAAAAAAAAAGAAAATATGCTTTGAGGATACCGAGATAAACCTCCCCCATGAAAATCTGACGCCCCAGAGTATTTCAAAAGAACTTTTCTTGCATTTTCAAAAATTTGTCGTAACCATGCCGAAATCGTCAGTTTTTTTTCCCTTGGGGCCTACTCAACACCCCTCCCGAAAATCTGTCACGCTCGAGTGTATTTTTTTTCGGATTTATGACTACTTTATATGCCTACCCCCTCCACGCAAACCGGCAGATTAGTATACCGTTGTTATCAGAGGCACTTGGGGCATACGTGGTATGAATATCTGACGCGCTCTAGAATGTCCAAGTACCCAAATGTTTTTTTTTTTTAATTTTTGAAAAACCGTACACGCCATACCCACCGCTGAAATGGTTTTCACCATACGAGCTTTTCTTTTCGAAATTACTTTATTTTTCGATTTTGATAGGTCTCGACGGCGCTCGAGAATGTTGCCATTTAGCGACCTTGCCTCCCTAACTATAGGTAATTTCAAGCAGCACAAAGCAAGCAGCAACAATTGTCAGCTTCACAGCTAGTAATGGGAAAAATACTATATATTGTGTCACAGTATATTTGTACGACATAGGAGAAACTATACCGATTTTATAGACATACCAATTCCGTTTGACTTTGAAGTGTAATTCAACATATCCGTCAGTGCCTATAGCCCACTGCTTTTGTGAAATATTCCTCGAAACTTTATAAAGCGTTAGAATTAATCATTTTTCGATATCTATTTTGAAGCTGTTGCCAATGGAATGTCAAAAAAGGAGATAGGATATATTACATTTTCACCTTCAAAATTCCACAAAACACTCAATTTCCATTTGAATTTTTTATTATAAAATCAAATGCGAGTTTCCATAAATATTAAACAACTCAATAATGAGAATGATGTTACCTAATTTAACTTCACTAAACACACTTTATTTCAATAAAATATATTTAAGCTCCCCTAATTTCAAATATAAAAAACTTTCTTTGGTAAGAAAATTACTGTTTTCATTTTCAAATAGGTTGGGGTTAAAAGGGTTTCGGAAATGAGGAAGCTGAGAAATATTTGTACTTAAATTCCCCTTGATTCCTTTTTCTTGTTAAACATTAAAAGTTGACGATACAGTATAAAGGAGTAGTCAAATTGATTTTATTCGGTGCTAAAATCGAATTTAATGTTGGTATTTTATTTATTCATCTTGTTGAATAGCTGGAGGAAGGTCACCAAATATGGAATAGTATCCTGATATGGAATACCTTCATTTCTCTAAGACTATAAGTATGAAACGCAACACTCGACCATCTTCTGTTTCATTCGGTCTACTAACTATCTCACCCACATCATCGAGTCAGATGCGCGAATGCTTCACCTCCACGTGTGACAGGCGTGTTTTGGTTTGTTGTCGTGCAGAAAATTTTGAAGGTAAGTAATAAACGAGTATTACCAGCTGTTATGTTTGTTTACGTAAGTGTTATACTATTCAGTATATCGGTATTATGTTTATTTCACCATTTTGTGATCTTTTGTCATTAAAATATTGTGACTTTGAAAAATATTTAGAAGAGTTTGAACTAGTATAAAAATCCAAATATGGACAGTCGTCGTTGTCTAATTATGAAATATTCCATAATTAGGTTTTAAGATTCCATATGATAGATACTTGCTTTTATTAAATATATGTAATGTTTGTTTTCAGAATGTCCGGTTCACAATCAACCAAACGAAAAACCTGGGATGAAGAAAAAAGGACACCAGCTATAAAATTGAATGCTTGATGTGGGGGCTCTGAGCACATCATGGTTGTGCTGGTCCAGAGTTTGATACTTGGATCTGTGACTTTTGCAAGTGATTATGTAACTTCTTTCATTTATCACAATATGTTATATTCATTTAATTGATATTAATGTCCATTTTTTTATTGTTATGTTGATTTATGCTTATATTCCATAATATGGATAACTATTCCATATTTGGTTACACATTTGTGATTTTGTTTTCTTGTGTTAGATTTTAATTTGATAACTGATATATTTGATTAAAGGCTGTTAATTACTACATATAAATGTATGACTGATCAGTAAAAACATTAAACTGATTCAATTCATATGTTTTTTTTTATATCCCAAAAACAAAATGGTATTCCATATTTGGTGACTTTCCTCTACCATTATCAATATATCTTAAGCATGAATGCTAATTACACAATCATAGTATCAAAAATTGAACATCAAAATTTTGGGTATATCGTACCCACCTCATAGCTGGTGTAACAACATTTCTCACCTCATTCACGCCGGGTTAAGCGTGAGTGAGGTTGGGTACGTCATACCCGAAAAGTTTCTAAACGCAGATATTTTAATGTAACTGTTGCCTGTCGTTTCAGTAGCTGGAGGTAAAGGTGCAAGGGGTAAGGTACAGTATCGAGTTTAGAGTTGCGCCAACAGCGACTGGGGTACGGGGCGGCTGGGGTACGTCATACCCGACCTCGTAGTCGGTGTTACATTTTTATGTATGTAATTTTGGTGCTCTATTACATGATCTCACAAGACTTTTCAGTTTTTTTTTTATTTCTAATCATTAGAAGACACTATTGTTATTATGTTGATTTACCAAAGTTGGAATTTTGTTAGATTTTTATGCCAAAAGAAGTTAATTGCCTAAATTTATATTTTTCAAAGAAAATTTATATACTTTGTTATTTCAATAAAAAATAATGCTATTTAACTTAACAGGTGACGATATTATACTTTTTCAATTAGTATCCTCTAGGAATTAGGGAGTCTGAGAAACTGACAAAGGACTATTAAGTATTTCACTTGAGTTTTTTTTTTCAATTTTGATTATAGTGTCTTGGCAACGAAATCGTCAACCAAATTTGTATCTTAAGTGTCAATCATACTCGTACTTCAACTCTTTTTTAAACTATATCGGACCGTTGTTTTTGTTCGTTTGATTTCTCATTTCTCTGTTTGTTGGGGATCATAATATATTATATACATGTGTTCGCATGAAATGATGAAGCAATACATTCAATTCAGTTAATGGATAGCTTGTTTCCGGTTTCTCGTTTATGGTTTTTTGTCCATCAGATCATGTAACATTTGGTAATCAACAATAAAAACATTGATATGTTCTCCCTAAACAATATGATGGTATAAAATTGTTTTTGCAGTCGTACAAATGAAAATGTCATCATGGGGAAGCTGTGGTAATGAAGTTATTTTTTTCGATCCATAAATGAAATGAGGAGATCGGTTAAATCACCACAAAGATTTTCCGCGAGATTTCCGCATTCTGAAAGAGCTGCATATCTAGAAATGTGTAGCATAACTTTTTTTATATTCTGAAGAATTCGGGAGAATACAATTTCTACCTCTCCTGATTCGGATTTTGGTTCGAACATCCGACTTGATTTATTCATTATATTATTGGGTTTATGGGTTTTATAAATGGAATCATTTCCAATGGAATATATATTCTGTAAAGTATTATCACAGTTTCCTGTAATATTGTCGTATTTAATAGAGCGCGTTACCAATAATAGTTATTCTAACGTTTTATTAGTCCGTTATTAACCCACCTCAGGATAACAATACTATCCTGAGGTGGGTTAAAGGGCACGACAAGAGTTAAGATAATCGCACTGCCGATTTTTCTGCCAGGGAAGCGGCTGGTCTAAAAATTTCAGGGCCCAGTGATACCTACGACCTCGACAATTGCGGAACTAGCCAAACGTTACACCCATGCTCAATCCCTTAAGAGATGGGTCCAGTCTCACCCTGGGCAACCTTGGGAAGTTGGCGCCGAAGAAATATTTGGCGATGACCAGGAAAAACATACGTTCAACAGTAGGATTTCTGACTGGCTACTGTCAACTGAGGAAACACCTCCATACTATGGGGCTGGTGGACACACCTCTATGCAGGATGTGTGAACAGGAAGATGAAACTGTCGGGCATGTCTTATGCGAGTTATCGTCATTAGATGTCTCCTAGTGACCTGTCCTCCTTCCTGGGAAGGACAGGATAGACGATGACAACTCCTCGGGGGGATGTACAATGGGTCACATGTGGCCTAAGTGCTGTGAGTCTACACTTACCCTCCCTTCTCTACAAATTCAGAGATAGTCTGTGATTAGTCTTTGAGCTCGCGGGCGGAGAACATATACCTTGCGCAAATATGCCAAAACCAGTCTACAAGTTATGCTGTCTCTTCTAATTGCAAATAAGAATGGTGGGTGTTGAATATCTTTCATATGCCAACCCCGTTTGACTTTAAACTGTAATTCAATAACCGTCGGGGCCTATAGCTCGGGAAGTAGTTATTGCTCCTTAGTTGAACGGTCAGTGTCCTTGAAAAATATTTGTCAGAACTTATAAAGCTTTAGAATTATTATTATTATTATCATTCTGCAATATCTATATTTTTTGTACCCCAATTTAGGATAAAACATCATCTCCCTGTTCAAATTGCCTCTCCCTGAGTTTAACTCTTATTAATATAAATGAAAAATAGTTTCTGTGTATTTTATTCTTTAAAAACAAGTCGATTTTCATGGTTCTTTTGTCATTTTCATACGTGGACAGTTAAGTTTTTGTTTCCATTTGGATTTAAAAAGTAAGATCCATGATATTTTAGACTTCGGAGATGAATAAAACAAAAGTCACTGACCTAATTCGAGTTCCCATCAAGAGGAAAGACACACTGAATCTTATACACCTACTTTATAAAGTTATTTTGACAGTAATTTGCTATCTGAGTAAGCCACCCTGAAGTTACGAAGGGTGTTTCATAACATAACTTGTTTGTTTAAATATGACAGTTGTCAAGACGCAACAATGATAAACTTGTAAGAAAAATGAGTAGACTGGAGGGAGAGGATTATTGAATTCTAGAGAATTAATGTATAAGCCGTGAAATTATTGTTTCTCATTGTAAATAATCCTCTTAATGCTGTGAGATATCATTATTTTGATGTATTTTGCTGCATAAATAATTATTAAATTCTTACCTAAGGCACACATTGTAACAATCCAAAAAAATATCAACTGATGATTTTTTTTCAAGAATAATCATAATCATTTCATTATATTAATACTGTGACAAAGGCGTTATCCTAATGATCTCATAATAATTGATGATCGCAAGACATTGATATCAGGCACGATGTGTGTATTGTTGTGAAAACGTTTCACCTGCTTCTTTAAAACGAACTTCTAAATTAATTTCATGTTAATTTTCAAAGCCTTTGAAAGAACTTTATGTCATGTCGTGTTACTTGAAGTTGTAGATTCACTTTATATTGAGTTAACATATTAAATTTTCCGGAAAATACATCAATATCGTTTTTGTTTGTCGTTTGAAATTCACATTTCCACTAGAAACGAAATGATTATTAACATGTTTGAATAATGTGCTTTATGCTCAAGTAAATTAAGAAATAATTTGTCACAATCAGATTCCTGAGAATATTCATTAATCATAATTTGTGTTAAATGAAATATAATTAAGTACGTGTTTGCATAAATGAATATTTTATAGTGTTTACTTTGATTTTATATTAGTTACTTACACAGAGAGGGAGAGTAATGTAGTGGAAAATGCTTGAGTTCACAATGTTACGATACTAGGCGATTTTTTTGTTGTATTTCCAGGCAAATTGTTAATTTTTTCCCCATAAAATATTCTTGAGCTGTTAATGGCTGCTTTATAATTATAAATGAACAGAATGAAAATTATATGCTTCAATAATCCAAGAACAAGCTGTGTAATAACAACTGCTTCTATGATAAAATTGGTTCCAAGATAATGCAAAAATGCATTACTACTACAAGATAAAGAAGCATATCTTGGTTTGATTGATTTGTAAGAAGATTTTGATAAGGTACTACGGGGAGTGTTATGGGACATCTTAAAAATAGAGGAGTTGACAGGAAGACAATGAGTATAATAGAATACATTTCTAAAAACAACTCAAGCGTGATTCGCGAATCTAAAATTTCAGAGAATTTTGAAATACAAAAAGGATTAAGACAGGGAGGGGGATTAAGTCCACTATTATTTATTGTCTTCATGGATCATATTATAAGACAATGTTCACCTAACATGAAAAACCTACATTAGGGCTACAGAAATTTACAAAGAATATACATCGTTGAAGAAGATTTTGTAGACGATTTGATTATTATGACGTGGTGAATAAAGTACCTACGAATGGAATAAAACTTGGGATGAACATAAATAAACCAAAACGAAACAGAAACAGTAGAGAAATGAAGATTGAGATAGACGGATCAAATAGCAGGTGATTGAGCAGGTTAAAACTTCAAATACTTAGAAGTTAGAAGTGGATATTCAGGTAAACGGAAAGCAAAATATTGAAATTATGAATAGGATATGAAACACTTTGATATTATACTATGCAGTTAAGGTCATTTATAAACAAAAATAAATATCAAAGAAAGCGAAAAGGAATGTATATGGAACCATATTTGGGCCAATCCTAACATTTGGATGTGAATCATGGGTGCTCAAAAGAGTCAAATTTGGGCCTTGAAAATCATGTATCTCAGAAAAGTCAGAGGTGTCACAAAAAGGGAATTATAAAAATAAGAGAAGACCTGGAAATGGAACCAATGCTGGAATTAATTGGAAAACTACAACTTTGCTGATAGGGGCATCTCCAAAGAATAAATGATGAGAGAATTGTCAAGCAGGTTTGAGAATACAAGGTACAAAGAGCTAGGAAAAGAGGAAGATCGTAGCAAAAATGGAATTAAGTAATAGGGGAAATAGTGAACTTAAGAAAATATGGTTATCGGCCAACGCATTAGCAAATAACAAAAAACAAAATTCGTGTACAGACGTTGAAATAAGTATATCGTCAACAATAGAAATATTAACATACATATTGCGAAAAGTCTTTTCGCTGCATAAGATTTACCGCATACAGCAACGATACGTACTACGTACGTAACTCTTGGACGGACGTTGCGTCCCAGATACGTACATGTACGTACATGTATGTACTATGTACGTACCAGAGACGTACATTTTCCAACGCTATGTACGTTCCAGGTACGTCCCTCGGATTTGGTAATGTACGTACTATGTACGTCTTATGTATAATACATTGCACTCTAGGTACGTCCTATATGGGACCAATAATGGCTGTAAAATGAACATACATTTTTTCTACTCGTATTTTTTATTTAAATTATTATTTATTATTATTATTTATTTATTGCTTTCAAGAACTTGCTTATAGCAACGAGTGGCTACATATATACAATAACATTAATATTGTGAAATAATCTAATTAGACTACTGGGCTAAGAAAAAAAAAATAAAAATAAAAACTCATTCATTCAATATGAAGCATCTTAATTTGAGTATATTCCAGATGTATTGGCTAATTACCATAGCATCATCATTTGTAATATTTTGCAAAGCGTTAATTAAAGCATCTACATTCTGTAAACAAGGGGTATTGCGCTTCATTACAGTATTTATGGGACACTCAAATACAACATGTAGAAGAGTTTTCTTTTCTCGATTGTTACATATAGAGCAAACTAATTTCGGGTCAATATAATAAACAATACCGTTAAAGGTAAATTTAATTTTATAGTTATTAGCCATACGTAGTTGGGCCAGAGTGCGTGTGACTTGGATAGGTAACTTTTTTTGTAAATATGGACTCGGTGCTTCAGAAACATTAAAAACACTGTATAAAGACATATGAGAATACCTAGACACAATATTAACATCCACCTTGTGCAAATGTGTGTAATATTTAGCTAGAACATCTTTCTTTAAGGAAGAAAAATTGAAAGATGAAAAGTTATTCCAGTAATTTAATACATTCAAATCAATGAAAAACTGTCTCATTTGCCTTGACCAGTTGTACTTGGTATCACATGAGTCAATTAGTTTTAATTGTTGGTTATAGCACAACTTTGGGTAACGATCATTTTCCATCTGAGACAGTTTATGGAGCCAGTTGAGTGAACATTTAAAAACATTGTATTTTACGTATTTTTTATTTAAATACATTTTAAAAGAAAAAAACAAATTGTGAATTCAAAAAACATTTATTGACACATGTTGAGAAATGTAGATACTTATATTAGCTACATGGATGAAGAAAAAAAGTGAAAAGCGAAAATACAAAAATAAAAATGGAGACTCAAAAAATTGGAGAAAATCTTCAGCCACCTGACAAACTGCAACTCGTGAAACTAGTACCACCTAAAAACAAAAAACCTTAAATTCAGCTACACATATTTATTCTTGTGCTAGTTTACTTAAAAATTCAATACACAATTCTGACAAAATTGTCACATATAGATAAAAAAAATTCATGTTTTTGGGAACTTACATTTTTGTAACCTCTCCTCTTAATATTTTTTTATTATTTTAGTTGTAAGTTCAGCTCAAAAAAAGTTTACTTTGATTAAATTAACACAAACAAGTGTACCTAGCGCCCTCTATTAGCAATGTTAAATTAGAGTGCAAATTATGATTCCTCTTGCCAAAAAACGTACAATTGCAAATTGTGAAAACATAAGAAATTATTGCGAAAATCAAAATTTAAATTTAAACTCCCCGTATCTCGGAAACTAGCAATATTTGCATAAGGCATGTTGAGCAGAATCATCCTATTTTTGAGGTCTAGAATCTACAGTTCAGAGATTGGACATTCTGAATCACCCTGTATATGATATATTATAATCAACTTTATTCTTGTTAATTCACAAGCAAGTGTGATAAAATATTGGACTTGGGAAGTAATTGTGAAATAAAATTAGGTTCAGATATCTGATTTAGCATGATTTAGACAGAATGGCGTTCACGCAGCAATGTGGATATGCGGATTTTCCCTGAAAAACACAATTTTTCTTCCATGCCACCGGACCGCATCGTTTTATCTTTTTCCATCCACAAACATGCGACCGCCGTTATTTCGAGTAAAGGTTCGGTTCAAACAAAGGACTAAATACTTAACGGGTTTTGAAAACCACAAAGGGTGTTTCGCTGATTCCACATTAGAATTATCCATACCCAAGAGACCCTACAACACAGCCTCTACCAAAAATTAACATGGTCCCACTTATTTTATTTTTGATGTATTTATATTTCTCGAAAACGTAACGAAATCGTTTAGCTAATTTTGCCGCAGTTAATTAAATTATTAATTGTTAATTATCCTGAAAACACCGGGTTTTCTTTGTTCCTGTACAATATTTCATTGAAAAAATATGCGCTTTTAATATTTAAATGCGAAAGGGTGAAGAAGTGAGCTCTTGTACTGGCACGCTCTTTTCTTTGCGTTATTCTACACCTCATTACCTCACCTTCATCCTTATTAACACTTGAAAAATTTTTTTGTGAAACAGATCCCCAGTGCCAACTGATAGTTTTTATCTAGAACATCTAATTTATATACTCTTCTCATGAAATCATTTATTTATTGTGTCTCGAAATGTAGCGCCACAAGCTACAAAACTTCTTCCTATTGTTTTTCACAGCCTGAAATAATATAATAACGACTCAGGCCAGCTTCCACGTATGCAGAATCTATCAGTGTGCTTATCAAGTACATGGCAAATTTCCAATTCAACCCGATACTGCGAGATTTCTAACAATCCGATATTTGTTACGTGTTTTTTGAAGTCAAAGAGTTCAATCCTATAGAAATGTGAAATATCTCCAAATTTGCATAATATACAATTCTGTACAAAGAAAAAGTTGTTAAAAATAATAGTTTCACCATTCATAAACACCTTGAATGCCATTCGCTGGCGTAATAAACAAATCTGCACCATCCTTGTGACTATACTTTGAATAGTCAGGCAGCACTAAAAACTCAAGCCTGTTCCCAGATCAGATTTAGACTAGTCTGGGACTGCCTTCAAAGACTATTAACCTTGGCAAACCATAATAGGATTATACTTGCGTGGGCTCCTGGGTACAAGGGTATTATAGGCAATTAATTAATTAATTAGGTAATCAATTAATTCTCTTACCAGCATTTGGAATATCAAAAACCGCAGCCACTTATCAAAGCAAGAACACAGCAAACTCCTGTTCAAAAAACATTCGAATACGCCAACCAATTAGTCAACGGTCACTGAACCCTAAGGTTGTGCATGGAAGAGAAGGAAACTGCTCCACACATTATCTTAGACTGTGAACTACTGTCTCATTGGATACTCCGTAGTACCCAGTGAACATTCTTCCCCCTGATGAGAACTACTGGTCTCTACAAAGGTCTTTTGGTACGACCAAGAGCATAGAACACATAGAGACTGAGGTGTCAAGGATTTGGACACTCTAACTGGTAGGACTAAACTTAACAATCAACTTTTTTGATCTCACGTACACTGGTTTTTTATATTGGGTTTTTTGATTTCAAATGCCACACCTTAATTATCTAGGTGTCTAAAAAAAAGCGTTAAGTGCTCAAGAGATGTGGCCAATTTTATGTCACACTACACACCGTTTGGTATAGATTGCTTGTACAGTCTATCTAGTATTAAGACCGCTTTCAGACATTTTGTGGCTGGCTACTAGTGTCTGAAAAGAATTGCGCCGCTAAAACATACAATGAATAGACGCATTCACACGAGACACAGATAAGGAATACGTGTCTGGCCACTGAATCGAAGTGTCTCTCTACCTCTAGTGTCCAGACACTGTGTCTGTGTATGGACCACTCGTAATACATGGACCATCAAGTACGTTCAAACGGAACACGCGTTTACAAGTGTTTCCAATCATCTACTTCCATAGTTGGATGACCAATGTATATTCAAAAAATATTTGTGTTAAATTGAATCAGATACACGTGTACGACTAGTGTCTCGTGTGAAAGGTTCTTCATTACGGGACACATTTGTGTCTTAAACCTTGATTGTAGTGCAGCCACAAAGTGTCTCGTCTGAAAGCGCTCTAAAACTTTTTCCTTTATTCACCTACTACGCCTACAGGTTCATCAATGATACTCAAAAAGCTGGGAGCTGTATCTACCTTTGTATATACCACTACCGATCATTTTCCAACAACATCCTATAAATTTCTCATTTGTTCAATATTTTTTTCAAGCCTGGATAGTTGAGTGGGAAATTGTAGAGCCGACAACCACCTGTACATGCACAATAACACTTTCCACTATCAAACTCACGTTTTGATAACTAAATTATCTTGGCAACCCTTCGGGTAGTGTAGCTTGTGTTTGTACCCCTGATAGGGTGTAGTTAATGTTGTTTCAAAGAAGCGTGGGAATCCAGAAACTAATATATAAGTTATCAAAAGTGGGGTGGAGGAACATCTACCAGTAAAATGCTAGAATATGTTTATAGCGTTTATGGAGGATATAAGTTAAATTGTACGAGAAATATAAGAATTACACCAGAATATTTTTTTAATATTTTCGATTCTCTTCGTTTCGGTAGTTGAGAGATTTTAAGCCACATAAATTTTGACATGTTACATTCTAAACTTTAAACTGAGCAAGCGCAGTCTTTCTAAAATAGCGGATGACATTTTTAATTATGTAAGATTTTGAAGCCATAACCTGTGAACGAAGTAACACGTTAAACGTTATTTTGTTTAGTGTAAGTAACCTTAAACTTTCTGTTCGTTCAATTTGATTTATATACATTAATCCATGACATTGATTATGGATAATATAAAAAATATAATAAGACGTCGAAATGATCAAGATCTAATAGGAGAACTTAATAAGGGGCGCTATTCTTCACGAAATTTTCAGCATACATGAGGCAAAATTAACGTTAAAAATCGGCGTTGACAAGTTAAAATATTCAAAGATGTATATAGTATTTTTTGAGAGCCAAAATACTGTGTGGAAACCACTTATGGAATAAAATTCTTTATGTCATTATTTTAGAAAATTATAAAAAATGCCGAGACACGTCAACTTTTGAATTGAGTTGTGCGTTATGTAAACATAAATTTGAATGTACAGGGTGATTCACGCCAGTATCCCATAGTCGGTGTTGTTTTTTTAAT
This sequence comes from Galerucella pusilla, assembly GCA_910591695.1. Lineage (NCBI taxonomy): Eukaryota > Metazoa > Arthropoda > Insecta > Coleoptera > Chrysomelidae > Galerucella > Galerucella pusilla. The sequence goes on from CAJUYI010000110.1 coordinate 205,387, forward strand.
AAAACACCCTGTATATTCGCATATTTTTTAAATTCTCTTAATGAACCGATTTCAAAAAACCAAATAATGTATGGTCAATTATGAATTATACGGGGTGAAATTTTTATTTTTCAGTTATTAAACACATACATAAAATACCTGATGTATTTGATTTTAATACATTGAAATAAATGCTCAAAATGTTCTCCACCTAGTTGTTGGCAATTGCACACTCTCTTATAGAATTCCTCCTTAACTTTGTTCAAAGTTTGAGGTGAAATATTCCGTATTTCTGTAGTTATCCTGTCTTTGAGGTCTACAATGCTAGTTGGTTGTGTTGCATATACTTTGTTCTTGAGATAACCCCACAGGAAAAAATCTAACGGCGTAAGGTCTGGTGATCTAGCTGGCCACTCAATAGTACCTTTCCGTCCAATCCATTTATTGGGGAAGATTTCATCTAAAAATTCTTACCATCAAAGCATAATGGGGTGTTGCACCGTCTTGCTGGAACCAAACATTTTCATTCGGTAAGCTAGGATCTATTGCGTTGGGATATAAGTTTGCCAACGAAGGAATAACTTCATTTCTAAGCATATTTAAATATTTTTTAACTGTCAAATTTCCATCTATGAATATAGGACCAATAATATGGTCGCCTATGATACCGGCCTAAACGTTCACCTTTTGAGGGTACTGAGTATGTGTCTCACGCATCCAATTAGGATTTTTGACTCAGATTGTTAGTTGGACACATTTTGCGATTTGCCGTTGGCAAAGCCAACGACTCTGAATACGATTACATATGTGTTGGCATCCATTTAGTTTAGTCGCACAGGCCAGCATTTACTAATTGTTACAGCTGCGGTTATCATACTCGAGAATTGAAAAAAATACGTTGCAAACGACGATTGTGGGTACGTTCGAGCCTTCAAAGTAGAACAGAATAATATTTATATAGAAATCGTGAGCTGGACAATATAGACAAATTGGATCTTGAGTCCAGATCTGGGTGTGGTTTACGAGACTTATTTTCAATTAGAAGTGATGTTGAAGTTTTTTCAATTTTGATTACAGCAAATATCAAGAAGAAAAATGCGTCATTCAGAAGTGCTGTTTCCGATGAACGCTGACGAGGGATTATTCAAGATAAAGAAACATATGATATCAAAAAAATACCGACTGTTTGTGATGAACACGAGATTACATCAAGGTGAGAAAACTTAATTATATATTTGCTGTAGGGCATTAATTTTCTTGTTCCTGTCTTTCAAACCAACAAAACAGGACGATCTTGGTATGGATTAATCGAATTAATAACTTTCTCGTTCGTCCACTTCATTTGAAAGCATGTGAAAACTGGGGGACAGTCTTAATCACAACCGAAGCCGCAAGAGGCCAATAGTTGGCACGTACCTTTTCTCGGTTCCCATTGGCTTTCTTTGAAGGAGACCGACACTATTTCCATTGGCACAAGCAACGATCGTGTCTACGTCGAATCAGCTGGCCATACCTTTCCAATGGTCGAATCTTTATTTTATTTGACGCTGGCTACTTTTTTTCATCATTACGTTGGTGCTGAAACCGGTAAAGTGCTCGCTTTTTTTGCTACCCAAGTAGCAATTTAAATTCTATAAGGTCTGTTTAAACAGCTACAAGATATATCTTATAGGATACTAAAATTCTTATAACGGTCTACAAAACAATTAAATGATCTTCATAAAACTAAAAGGGCCCCATTTTTATACAAGTGTTCGGTTGTATAACAGTTCTATTAAAAGTATATACAACTCTTATATGACTGTTTCATACACATTTATACAACTCTCAATCGACTGTTCTATAATCATTTATACAGCTACTATAAAATGATTTAATATTGTGTTAAGTAGACACACCTATAAGAGCATTTAATTTATAGTGAAGAATGTCAGAACCAAATTATATTTCAACTTGAACGTGCATCATACATTTCATTTGTAGAAATGGATACTTATTAAAACGACTTGGGCTTGGGCGGATATCGATAGTAAAAATTATAATTTCATTTGGATGGTTTAATAGCACAAATTTTGATGCGCCGCAAATTTTACTGATGGATTATAGGTATATATTTGGCAAGAAAATATCCCAGAATACTTTTTTTTTATTATTTCAATAGTTTATCACTTCATTTGGATATTCTTTCAGAATATAATTCTCTAAATAATGATAAAATCACATTTTTCAATAAAGTTTCATGTTTCCAACTCAATTACTCATAATGGAGGTGATAGCGGTACAAGAATTGCTTATTTAAACATGGCGATTTATAATACAACAATTTTATCCCAAATAAATGCCTTAAACAATATTTTATGGTAAAATGGAACGGTATACTGTTTTATAGCGAAGATTATTCAGGCACTACAACTGAAAAGTATTTTATAATGCAACGCAATTGAATGCTATACAACATATTTATTAAACAACATTATACAGCTTCAATAAGACAAGCTTAAGTGACTATTTTATAATGTTGTAGCTGTAACAGTCACTATAGAATCATTTATACAACAATTTTCTTCAAAAATCAAAATTATCGCAACAAAAGGCTTAATAAAAACAAAAAGTCCTTGAAACAACGTTATTCGACTGTTATAAAACAATTCAGTCCTCTTAGAATTCCATTTTGCTAGTTGGGTAGTTCATCAGCTTTTTAATTTCCTCCTATTCCAGTGTGTCCTGGTACCCACTGTGATGTTGTTGCTTCAATGGCTGCTTGACTATCATGCTGATAATAATCCTTTCTTTGATCAATGTCAAGCTATAGTTTCACAAGTTTATCTGAAGCTAGGGGGCATCGGTAAGAGGCGAGGAAACATGGAGCATATCTGTCATTAACGGACAAATAGCGTACGGCACCTATTTTACCAAGTAAAATTGAAAGTACGAAGGTCACTGACAGTACCAACGCCACTGGATAAATCAATATCAGTCAATTGAGGAAGTGATAGGAAAGAACACACGCACGCGCTTGTCGATAAGAAGTCAGCTTTCGATATAAATCAGCAATTATGTAATTCAGAGGGTGTGGTAATTATGGTTTTTAGTACAACGCTGCCAGATCTTGGAGAAGCCCATAACAAATTTGCTCATCTTTTGATATTCATAAATTGAAAAAATAATGTCAATAAAAAAAATCAAGGAAGCAAGCACATTACTGAATTAACGGTTAATCTTATTGTCACTATTGTTAATAATAAAAAGTCCCTTTTCTAATTATTATCACTACATACTTTAGCACTTTAGCTTTTTCATAGTTAAACGTAGCAATATCGAATGTTTTAGACTTCATTCCTTTCACGGCTTAAGATGAACTTGCCAAAGTATAGTAGGTATACTTTCCTATAGTGTGGATTTCAGTTTTAAAAATTATTGAAACTGTCGATTCCTGGTCCGTTCAGAAATGACGTTTTTTTTCCTAAGTCGTTGAATTTTGTTGAACTTTTCCATTCTATTTCCAATATTCCCAGATGTTAATCATTCAACTTTGTTCTTCAAAATAAGAAGAAGAAGATTCACCTCATCCTCTTTCGCGGTTATCTTGACCACAAAAACCAATCACCTATTTCCAATGAATCCTGAACGGTATGTACATAGTTTGGTTTGTCTGACTACTAATCCAACTTACCCGTAATTTAATACGTAGTGACTTCATTTCAAATTATCTACGTCTAAATTAATCCTGACGTAATTTTCAATTAACCGAAACGTTTCACCTGTATAATTGGAAATTTCACATGTCCTATTAAAATGGAAAAAAAACACAAAGACAACGCTTTTCTCTGAGGCTCTGCAATTGTAGCCATTGCAGATGAATGAAATTACTGCAAGTAACTCAATTTAAAGAGAACAGGATTAAATTTTGCATAAATATACATTTGTTTTAGACGGAAGTTTTTGAGAATATTATCTGATTTATGAAGATAAATTTAAGGTAAATTTAATGGCTACATGTTGAAAAAAGTGCTTGAATGTGATTAATAGTTTATATATAGAAATCGAATCCCATATACGAGTATCTATACACACAACCAAACTTACATGGAAGCACTCAGTATTTGTGAATAAAATATTTTGTCGGGAAAAAACTGGGTATGCTAATCGAAGTTGAGGTTTTTTGTTGTTAATGAGCATGATGAAAAAAATTAACGACTGCATATTAATTATAATCTTTCAAATTTTGTGTTAAGTAGTATCACGTTACTCCTGTAATTTTATTTCGGTCCAAAGAAAATAAAAATGCCTTATGTTGGACTAACAGATGTGCAGAGGGGAAAAATTGTTGCTCTCATTGAACAAGGAATGCCCCAAAGAGAATTAGCAGAGGTAGTAGGCGTGGTGTTGCATCAAAAACGTATGTAAGGTATTTGGAACGTAGTCTCAGAGCACCAGGAAGACAAGCTAGACTCCAGACTGCCTATCCCGAAATATAAACGAGGAACAGTAATGTTTTGGGGAAGTATTATAAGAGAAACAAAAACTTCTTTGCTGCCTCTCCAACACACTTTAACCGGATGAAGGTATGTTGATTTGGTGTTAGAACCGATAGTTAGGCTGCGAGGAGCAGTTAGGGATAATTCCATCTCCATGCAAGATAACGCACCTCTCCATACTAGAAGAGTGGCTCGAGAATTTTTTGAAACGAAATGTGTCAAAATTTTAGACTGTCCTGCATGTTCACCGGACTTAAATCCAATTGAAAACTTGTGGGACCAGCTTAAAAGAAGAATTAGAGCTCGTCGGGACTTTCCAGGAAATACCGCACAGCTCATTCAAGCAGCGTTAGGAGAATGGGAAAACATACCGCAAGGAAATGTTGACAAAACAATCAGAAGCATTCCAGCGCGAATTAAAAGTTGCATAAGGGCTAGAGGTGGCAAGACGAATTATCAAGATTAATAATTTCCTTTTGTTTTTCAAGTTAATTTAAATCTAATTAATTTCCAGAAACCAAAATAAAAAGCTATTAGGTTTGTTTTGTAAATTATAATTAATTCTTCAATCCGTATGTGGGAATTTTTTTATTAAAATATTGGAAAAAGAATGAATTTTATTTCTAAATAAATTATTTTCATATATTCCATACATAATACAAAATATTAGGTGATTCCATAAAAGTTTGGTTGTGTGTATATAATATGCTAAACACAGGATTTTAGGCTCAAAGCTTGACCTTTAGATCAAATAAAAACAGCGAGGTGTAACTTTGTCTGCATCTTAATGCGCAATTCACACAGTACGGACGTCGGGAACGAACGTAAATGTCTACCTCACGTCTCTTCTATCTAATTAAATGGTTTGATGGACTCAGATAGCTTCAATATTCTTAATATCATATATTTTCCTTTATATATACATTTATTGAATCTCAATCAGAAGATATAGGTCTAACCAAAATATTAAACATCAAATTATTACTTTGTGTATGTCTTTCTGACGATGATATGTCAATATCGAAAAAAATTTCAATATTCTTCCATAATTTACTTGATTTATTTATTAAATAGTGAAATTAAATTAAAAATAGTTAAATTCTTTCATAACATTATAACAATGACAGAATCAAACCACAAAACCAAACCAGCAAGCACAAGTACTATCGCAAAATTTAGATCAAGGGACGTCTTTTTTGAAGCTGAAAAACACCAAATAACCAAATTAAACTTTAATATAATTAACACTTTGCAAAGATCAACAAAATATGTAGAACGTACACAACCAAACTAGACAAATATAGAAATTCGCAGCTCTTATATTATAATCCTCGTGTTGGTTATTAATTCCGAACTTAATTCTTACAGAATTCCTACAAGTTCTAAGACTGCGATAATGACAAATAAACATTAGTTAGAGACTTTACGAAAGTTTTGTGCGGACTGCGAACAAAGGAATGAAGTTACAAAATGGTATATAAAATATAAATAGAAAGCGCTCTAGGGTATTCTATGATAAATGTAGAATGCTTTGAATATCAAACAGTCCAAGGAAACAAGTTGTTTTAATTTTCTTCAATAGGACTCCAAAGATATTCTTAAATAAGATCAACTCATACACTGCAGTACACTTTTAACATTTTCTTTCAGTTATATATATACCCACTGGATAACTTGAACAAAACACATTTTATTATTGGGTTAGTACATTCAATAGCCTTTTGGGTGTGCGCCATTGATTGTGACGTATATCCGTGTTTTTGGGTGTGTCGTTGCTGCTACGAAAGGTACGTCTGCATCCTATTTTAAATGATGGAATTTCTCCCGAATCATGGGTCGCTCTTGCGCGTAATCAAATTTTCTAAGTCGATTATTAGGTTTGTAATACATTTGAACGGTTCATTATTGTGATATTTTGATCAGAATTAATGACAGACCTGCTTTTTCTTCATTTCTTCCAACGTAATGTGTCGGAAGGACATTAACAAACGATGACGCACACCAAAAAGGTTTTTATATGAACTCTAGCAGTTTCTTCAACTCTTTGTATGATATACCTGGTATGACGTATTATACGAAACATTCACTTATCTCGCTGATGATACTTCTACTACTTTGGGGGATTTGAAAATATGAATGATTTTCATTTATTCATTAAAGCCCTATTAGATCTCACAACTCAATCATGAGAACAGTGTATCTAATTAAACAAATTTAAAATACAAGTCACAAACTGATAGAGTCAAACTGAATGTCTTATTCATATATTTCTCGCTTAAATTGTGACAACGAAACACTAAAAATTGATTCCCATCAATTGACCTACATTCTTAGCCGTAGCAAGAAATTCAGAAGTGAGGAGGAGATGGAAGATGCTAGTATTCCAAATGGAATTTTACATCTTGTTACCCTTTGGGGTACTTTGAAAGGTATTAAAGACAGTATAGCGCTAGAATTTGTAATACTGTTTACCAGCTTATTCATGAGAATCATTGCTTATAGCTGTCTTCTAGACTGTAAACATATTATGTTAAACTCAGTACGTAATCTTGTTGTTTCAACTGTTGTATAGGTGGCCATTCTCGGTATTTTTTGAAATAAATGTATCTCAAGAATATGTTTTGCACTTTTTACGGCATCTGAATTTACTTTTGCTCATTCGCCCCAAATGAGAGATGCAAAGTCTAACAACGCGTTATACATGATAGATATTAAATTCCCAAACAAACAGCAATGGTCCTAAGCTAGATACCTGAGGAACTCCCGAATTGGTGTGATATTTTCCAGAACTATTTTCTTCTAGATGTTTTTCAATAACGAACTAATCCCATACATAACTTCTAAGTAATCTTAGTAAATTAGAAGACTATCAATAGTTTTTTTAACAATATGTCGTGGTTCACTTATTATTATCACTTTCTGGAAGTCTGTGTAAATGACATCCAACTGCTGCTGTCTTTGAAAACCTGATTAGTAACTTCTGTAAATAGTATAGTCTAACTATTGTTAATGTGATGACCTATATTTTTAATCCCTTTGAAGGAAAAAGCCGCCCAATGGCCTGCATACATTTTTTTATAAATTCGAATATTGAGAAATAATGCTTTACAAATGTAATGCAAATTAATGTAGTGGATTAAAATTAACCTGCATAAAATTTGTAATACAATTTAAGGTCATCACATTAACATTAGATACACTATAACATATTAGTGATAATTGACCAGCCTACCATAAATCTGTGTTGTTCGTCAACTACAACACTTTTTATAAATATAGAGAAATGCAATATTTGTTCGAAAAGTCTAGCATTCATAAATGCAACTAATTGTACCTAATTAATTCCACTATTTAATGAAGTAATTAAGTGATTTATGAAAAGATATTAAAAATTATTTCGATGTTGACTCATGCTAGAGAGATTTGTGCTTTAAAATCTTAAAAACTTTTTTTAAAGGTAAAATTAACTGAAGAGGAAACTGAGGAAACATTCACTACGTTTGCCATTCAAATAGGTTCAGATTCGGAGGATATCAGAGAGGTTACAGAGACAAGAAAATACCTGTAAGCAAAAGTACAAAAACTACCAATATTTGCTCAAGGATGTATCAGAACGTTTGAGAGATCACAATTGCATCGGATCCATGGATTCCATCAACTCAGTTTTTGTGGTGTTAGGAAGATGCCAGATACATGATGAAGGTTAGTTAAAAGAACAAATATTTCAGAGTAAAAGGTCTGTTTAATTTTGTGTTTGTTTTCGGGATTTGATGCAGTCAGCTGGACAGTTAGGCGTATTTACCTGCGAACTAAGAATGACGACATTAAGGCATTGTTTCACAATAATTAGAAAGAATGTGTTTCCAGAAGTATTCGTCTTCTTCTTTTCCGTCTTCTTCGCCTTCTACAGATGTGAAATGTAAATCGAGGCATTCAAAAATAGAAGGAAATGAAGTGGAGTAG
>CAJUYI010000110.1:233256-251062 GCA_910591695.1 Galerucella pusilla
TCAATTTGACAGCTTTTTTATCCGCACACGTACGGATAAGATTTTTTCCGTACGCGTATGAATAAAGGTCACTTTCCATAGAACTAGTCAGTACGATATATGTCACTTTCCTATGTGGTCGTAGGAAAAAACGTTTTTCCACTACTAGCTGTGAAGTTGACAATCACTGCTTTTTTTAGCCAACTGAGAAAAATCTATAAAATTTGAAATTGAAATTGAAAATAACAATTTTTTACCTTTTTTGGATATTCTTATCAATAAAACACCTACAGGGTATGAAACAAGTGTTTATCGTGAGCCAACACACACTAATAGGTGTTTGAATTTTGAATCAAATCATGCTATATGCGTTAAAAAAGGGGTAGTACAATCTTTATACGATAGGGCCAGAATCATTTGTTCTAATGATAATCATTTCACAAAGGAGAAGACTCTACTGAAAAATGTTTTAAATGCCAATAATTACCCGGCAGAATTTGTAAATAAAGAAATCAAGAATATAGAGAAAGGCTCATTGTTAATTCCTTATAATAATAACAATAATTTCAATAATTCAGCTAACATAATTTTTAAAAAATTGACAATACCGTATGTTAGGGGTTTTTCAGAAAGAATTAAGGAAATTGGTAATCAATTTAATTTTCGAACCAGCTTTAAGTCTAACAATACTTTGAGATCTATCTTAACAAAAACGAAACCAAAAAATGAAGAACAATCTTCAAAAAATTGCATATATCAGATATCTTGTGAATGCGACAAATTCTATTTAGGTGAAACATCTAGACCATTGAAAGTCCGAATAAGTGAACATAAAAAATACATCAAAGATAGGGAGTTCTTTAAGTCAGGTATTTGTAAACATGCTTGGGAAGAGGGACATAAAATTCAATGGGATTCGACAAAAATAATATTGGAAGAGCCCAATAATAAAAAAAGAAAAATCAAAAAAAGTGCTTTAATACAACTAAATGCAGATAAATGTGTAGCTAGTATTTCAGCCGAATGTAGTCAAATTTGGTTACAAATGCTAGAAAGAGAAATTTCCAATAATCAATTACCTGCGTTATCAGGATAGCATCATAAGTTTTTATCCAGGTTTTCTTATGATTTATCATTGGAATAGTTGTTAATCGATACACACTTCAATACACAAAATCACCAAACTGAGTTATACATGTTTTGAAAACAAAAATGACCATACACAAAAAAGTAACAAAAAACGCGTTTTATTAACAGCATTTCCATAATTAGCTAAAAAAAGCGCTATCCCAATAAAAACCGTTCCTGAAACGTGCACTTCACTGGATACCATTTCTAGTAGACTATCATATCGTTAGAATGTCATAAAATAAAATATTTTATTTCACATTTTACCAGAGGTGTGATCTACTATGAATGGACCTTAATAAAATTTGACAACAAAGTTTTGAAGTCTTAAAGTTCAAAATATTATTTATTGTCTAGTTGTCATATTTTTTCGTTATGTCAGATAGGGACCAAAAATTATTTTATTAATTCTATTACTAGTCAATCTTGACAACGGTAGCTGTAACGCTACCGAAACGTCGAGATAGAAAACATTATTGTGGATTGATTCCCAAAAGAATAAGAGAAATAAAGAACTGAGAAGTTCTCTATTAGTGATTAATGATGTTTTCTATCATTAACTCAGGTCAATAGTGGACTTATTCATATATATTTTGTGAATTCAGGGATAGTATAGTTCAACAACAGCTCGTGCAACATAATTTTGTATACCCAGGAAATTGTCTTTAACATAATTCGCTTCTTAAAATCACCTATCCAGATAAAATTATTGGAATCAAAATGCCATTAGTTTAAAATTGGCGCTCAACCAAAAATGACTGATGACATAACGAGTACGTTCATTATATCGAAAGCTGATAGTGTACTTGTCATTCAGACGACGGTGTAAACGCTTCCCGTGGTGTGTTTCTGATTTCAATTTCTGTCCAAAATTTGGCTAGTAATGGAAAAAATTGTATATACACCATGGTGGTGAAGACATTTTTAAGCCTCGCACCTTATTCCGCTCGTGGCGAAGCCACTCGCGAAATAATTCTGGTGCTCGGTAAATAAAAATAGTCTTCACCACCTTGGTGTATAATAATATACTATTTTTCTACTTTGATTTGATTAATAAATATTTATAAACTGTACTCGTCCACATTGGATCTTGGGAAACTATTCACATTCTAAAGGAAAAAACTCCTTAGCAAATTAACAGTTCCTCCGTTATATAAGGGGAGAATTTTGATGAAACTTCAGAAGCTAGCTTTCCTCAGGAATATTTCAAAGTGTCTGCTAAATCCTGGAAATGTTTGGTACTCCCAAAACCTGCAATCTGTTCAAGAAGCAAGTACGAGCAGTGGTTGCAGTGAGGTTGAAATCGACAGGGACGATAACAGCAGTGGTGCTGAAGACCTGGATATTCAATTTTGGTATCGTAATATATTTCGTAAGATAAATAATGAAGTTTTTCCAAATTTCCACCTGCTACTGTCGATTTTCTTGTGAAAACAGTCCATGAGATCAACTATTTTTTGTTTGTTTGCTTGAATATGATAAATCAGGTCGTTAGTTAGTTGAGAAATATATGGCGTGTTGTAATTTGTTTCCTTAGAATTTACTCTCTGTTGTGCATAAACAAGAATATAAAGCACTGATATTATAAATTGAAAGTTTTCCCATGAGCTACAGTTTCATGATTACACCATTTCGGAATAAAGTAATAACGATCTTCCTCTCATTAACAACTTCTGAACATCCCCTTCCGAAATATGGTACAAGTATCCTTTTTCATCCAACAATTATTTCCAGTAAAAACCTTGTTCCTTATTTCCATAGAATTTTTAAATATTCATAAATTAGTGAGGGTTCATTTTACGTCTACATCATTTATCATGCATAAATCTGACGTATAAATTCTGTCTTAATTTATCTTTCCTTATTCGGCGCCTCTTGAAGAAAAATTCAACTATCTCTCACTTTAAATCTTAATATTTTTCCTTATATCTTCCGTAGAACAAAAAATTATCCATTCATAATGTAGACCATCAGTGATAGTAGACGGAGAAGATCTTAAAGTTGAAATAGTTCTCAATAAAAATCGATAAGCTACGTCTTAACTTTATTAAAATAAACGTTATCTTTCCTACAATTTTTATTATATCCCTTGATAAAAGTACACAAACTTTTCCTTCAACTGCCTTATAAACTTTTTATATTTCCTGCAAAAGTAACATGAAAATTCAGACAGTTGGAAAAACGAAAAACTTTTTTTGTTGTACGTCTTTGAGTTACCTGTCAACCGTATAGGGTTGTTATTACACTATTTTTCAAGAAAATAGTGAGGCAGATGTGTTTTGTAGGAATTTGAGTTGAATGATGTTCCAAACTATTCAAATTATATGATTTTCATTCTATTATGTGAGGATGGACAATTTTTTAACGCACTCTCATTTGTAAATTCACTAAAAATATCCATCATTTCGAGACATATTTCTCATCGCCATATTCTCTAATTACCTTGTATAAAGCATCACAGCAAAATTGCTTTGTATTACTGGGGGTGTTCCACTGACAACGCCGTAGCTAGTCAAAAGTGAAAAATTATTCAATTAAAGCGGGTTTTTGCGGGGCAATTCAAGTCAGCGTTAATCAGGGACCATACTTCAAATGTAATTGCTATGGTTTACCACTGAAATACGGCTGAAGCTTTCAGTTCACGACACATATATACATACAACCAGCTGAAATTCAAATCGGTTTGTGATTGAATACCACCGTTACTGTATTTTAGGGAGAACGGAATGGTAGAAGACTAAAATATGAAATTTATTAATAATTATATTGGCTTAATTGTTATCCCGTTTTATACACAAACCAATTGGAAAACCATGAATTATAATACTGTGGCAATAACGACGAATAAAAAGTACGATACGTTCCAAAAACATCCACGAGGGTCATTCGGAAACTAAGGTCGTAGCCAATCGAATGTCTCACAAACATTGAAACGCGCATACTAAGTACAGTGTGACTTCAAAATATTTGAAACAATCAATCAGCCCACCGACTGTGACATACGGTCAGTGATTCGGTTTCTGGCAGCAAAAAATGTTTCAGCGACAGAAATTCATAAGCAGACGAGCGATGTGTTCGTATATATGTATATTGGGGTGTATATTGGACATTCACTGAGACTTTAAAGATCTATAGTGCCCCCCTACTTCTATTCAGTTCCTGAGGGAAGTCTCAGAGCTCCTTAAGTCTCATCTACCGGAGGAATTTTAGGATATCTGCTGGCTTTAATACAGATAAATGTCTCTGTTCTATCCAGTAATCTCCTGGAGACTAGGATTTTGAATTGATAAGCGATTCGCAAGTTCGTGGATGTAGGCTTCCTCTTACATACCACAGCATCTATTCTTCTTTCTCCACTATTGACTTATGCATTCATTTGATCTCAACAGGTTGTAGTAGCCCAGAGAAATTTTTGGTTGTCTAAGCCCTACTTACTACATTTTTCCAATGATCAGATCTCTTTTTTCCGGCTTCACCTATTTCTTCCAATATTGCATTGGAGCTGATTCCACAAAAGGGTTCTGTACACCAAAAGGGTGTTTTAGTCTCCTTCTCATCGATCTTTGCCCACATTGGTCAGAAATTGACTAATTTGGGTTGGCTCAACAGGGGTTGAAACTCGCGAAAAGAAATTTCAGTTTTAAAGTGAATGTCATATCACATTGGAGGGGTTTTGTTAAATAGATCTTTTTTCTAATACCCAGAATTTCACAACGCATAGAAGCTGGAATTAAATTAATATATATGACCCACATAAGACACAAACATGGCGAGCTGAATAAAAATTTTTAAAATATGAACCGTGAACTTTTCGTCCAACCTTTCAGCTTTTATTTTTATCAATGACTCTCTTTAGAATTTTGATTTTTGGTGGAATAGTGTATATGTTTTTCAAGTTTGATTTCGAACATGAAATGTTGATCGCACTGCTTTAGTGATGAATGCATTGTAATGCACACTAGGTTATTCAAGAAGGGGAAGGGAATATAATCATTGGATTAGCCGTTTCTCTTCTTGAATCACTTGATATGCGTGTTACAAAGTATTGGATATTTTTCAAAAATGGGAAGGGTGAATACATTCAATACTTTGTAGCGAGCATATCAAGTAAATGATCCAGAAGGGAGAGAGTAATTCCAATGGTATTGGAAAGAATTGGATATCTTGAGGGGAACGGTGAATCCAATGATTATATTCTCTTCCCCTTTTTCCTCACATTCACCAAAACGACATGGTCATTGTGAATTCAATGTACATTTTCCATCTTTGAAATTGTAAATGTTAGTTGAATGTACATTACCCAAGCGAGGAGGAAAATGTGCACATTCACCGGAAAATGTGTACATTTTCCTCAATATCTACTTTTACCGTAACATGTATATTGTTATGATATATAACAATTTGATATAAGTATGATTTTATATCAATGAATATTATGTTCCATGTATGTGAGTAAAGAACCAGAATTCCAAATCAAACAAGATTTATTAAATATAGTATTTATTGAATTATAAAAAAATTGGTTACATCATATGTATGCATGTAGAATCTCTTTCTCAGGGTGTTTTGGGTTAGGTAAGTTATCTAAATTTAAGGGAAAATATTAAATATGATGCAAATATTAAACGTTAAGGTTAAATATTAATTTTGTTCACTATCTCCAGATTACAATCCGTGTATGGTCTCCTATCCTATTACAACCCATATTAAATTAAAATTAACACAAACGCGCACAAATAGCTCCTACTTCTGGTTTCGTTCAAATACAGGTACTGCTAGTTGTAATAGCTTGCTATCACATAAAAGAAAAAGGTTGTTCTCGGAACAAAAAGAAGTTCGGTCCTGCGCAAAGCAAAGATCGTAGCTGTAAACGACTTTACTAGTAGTTTGAGTATAATATGATTTATATTACCAAGTTTCTTGTGATTTCTGTCTTCTGGACACTAATTATTTGTGTTTAATTGAATCACTGCCACTTTAATTTTCTAGTTTTCTTCAAAATCTTTTCGAAAAACCTTTTCCAACACAAACCTCCTTAGTTTTATCAACCTTCCAACTTTTTTTCGTTGCTAACGAATATCCTTTCCGTTTCTTCTTTCTTTTTTATAAAATTGCTAATTTTTCTTGGAATTTAGTTCATATTGTCTAATCAAAATAAAATGTCCATAATGACAAATGTTATTTTCCAATATCAACCTTATCAGCTAATCTACAGGGTATATAAAATTATCTTCCATTAAATGTGAATAGTAATTTATTCATCTTAACGTTATTGTTCAAAATAATGAATATGACATAAAACTCTCATGTACATGATAATATAATTAATAAATTATTTCACTTTCGTGATTTGTGGTGGAATAAACTAAATGTTTAAAAATCAATATTCTTCGCGAAACTCAAAATTTTGAAGTGTTTAAATAAGAACGGAGAAGGTACCGGCAGAGCTTCTCTCATCGTCTGTCAACAAATGTGGGGACTGTATGGTAATCCTTTGATTATATATTTTTTCACCAGTTGCCGTTATCTTATGAGAATCTGGATAACTGCACAGTTCTTGAAGTATAACAGTCCTTATGAGTCACACAGTCCTTTGGAGACAAACAGTCACCAGGAGTATAAACGTTTCTAGACGGTCCTTTGGATGACAAAGTTTACCTCCAAATTTATTCGTCAGTTAGGCAAGAACCTGCAGTATTTACCATAATTTTTTTCAAACGCTATTCAAACATCAATTTTCAATTTCATTGGCGTTATTAAGTCAGTTTTCGTTTCAAATAGCGAGGGGGGGATGAAGGAGTTATTCCTTGTTTTCTCAACTGTCTATAGCACAAATACATTTTTAACATAATAGGAGTATTTCAGAGTTATTTTTAGTACATGAATAACTCGATAATATCGGAACGTATTCCAAATATCAAATAAACAAATAAGTACCTTCCTTTCGAATAATCAACTTTCTCTATCACTCACGTTGTTGCTTTTGTAATATTACTATGGAAATGTGCACAAAGCGTATACAACCAATAATAATATTTGACACATTTCCCGATTTGTAGAGAGGTGTCGTTGACGATAAAAATTTCCATCACAAATATTTTTTCATTAAACGTATCTAAAAGGGACGAATTCCTGTTTGAGATTGACAAATCCGTGAAGAATTTCCAATTTCATCCCTTGCTCCGGGTGTCCAGTGTGTTAAATTAAAATTCCTCATTGTATTTGAGAGCATACAAAAACAAGGATTTTTTCAAGTTCATAAAAAACACTCTCGTTTACTTTGTATTAACATGCATTGTTGATTGGGTAAAGAACGTGGACAAGAATTAAACTCAACTGATTATGTATTGTTTTTATTTAGAAAACTATTGATTTTGTGATCAAATATTGGTTTATCTGAAGCCGGATTCTTGCATCATTTTCATTATATTATATTTACAATTAAATTTCATTTTCACCACCCAATGAAACCAGTTCATGGAGTTAATTATGGATTTTCAAATGCGCATGAGCTGACAAGAGTGAAAATATTGACAATTGATAAATGTCATTTGAATCAATAGGGTACAAGCACAAATTTTGCTATCAGTGGGAATTGACGCTTTATCAGGTCTCCTAACACCTAGCATGCCTATTTTTGCAAAAAAATATAAACTTTACCTTTAAAACGACTTTAAAAATCATAAAATTTGAAAGTCCGCCAAAACGCGCTTTACGTCATAAAGATGGCTGCCCCATGATGTGACGTCATTTGTTTACGTTCTTATTCGTGTATCAAGGCAAAAGTTGTTCTGGGTATACTCACCGGACACTGCGAGCTGCGATGTTACACACACAAAACACAGGGACATAGCAACTTGTGTAGATGGTGTGGAGAGGAGGAAGAGACCCCGTGTCATTTCCTATGCAAGTGCCCCAACCTAATGATACATAGACATAGATGGTTGGGAGCAGCGAGCCTGGACTCGGAGTTATTCAAAGAGACTAGCATTGACAACATACTTGCATTCTGCAAGAGTGTTGGCTTTAGTGCACATCTCTCTGAAGCAGCCTAAGCATAGCTTAAGTACGAATCGGGGGGAAAGGGATACAATGGCGAAAGCTAAGTGTCCCTGAGCATTGCACCCCGAATGACCTGTAATAATAATAATAATAATCACACTTTGAGTTCTTGTGACCTAATTTGTTTCCGAGAGCTTTAAAAATGGATAAATCCGAAAAAAAACTTTGTATTCCAAGTATTGCATTGTTTCAGTGTGTAAATCAAAGTCTATTAAAACTCCAGACAAAATATTTGTTACTTTACCTGGTGGCGCAAGCAAAAATACACTCAAGAGAAGGGCATTACTTTTGTTTGTGAAGACCATTTTAATGTGAGTACCTACTTCTATGCTGGTAATTTTTATTCTCAAATAGTTTGAGGTTATGTACCTATACCTATGTCTAGGAATCAACCATAAAAACATCATTTTCTTTATGCTTTAACCACTCTTATTTCCTCTACATTAAAGCAGCTGTTTGACTTCATAAATTCAAGCAGCATAAATGAGTCTACTAGGGCAAGTTATCAGTTTGTGCTTTTACAAAATCTTCAATAGCCATATTCCACAAAATATGAAAGAGTCGTCACTGAACTAGTAAATAAAATATATTCTCCCAAAAGTTTTAAAATATCCTAGGAAATATCGAATATTCATGTTCACTTTCCACTCCACGTTGACTTTTAGAAATAAAAAAAAGCACACACAAACACGTAATGGTCTCAAACAAACATATATAAATGATATTTTCACGTCGATGAAGCAATTAATGCAATTAATAGTTGATTAAAATACAATATAAACACACAACTACACATAACCTAATGCAATACCGGCCATATTGACATAAGTAAACACAAGAGATATGACATCACACGTATTATCGGTAGCGTTCGGAAATCCTCGGGTTGTGGTCGAAAAGTGCATTGAAATTTGAATTTTATTTTAAAATTTGGGAGTAATTTCCAATGGAATCTGGTTTATTTCCTATTATTAGTAATTTTTGATATCATATTTACTATTATAAATTAATATCCAAGCAAAATATAAAATATGCGTGTACTCTATTGTTGTGGTGTTGGAAAGTTGGTTATTTGCAGTTATTTGGAAATTATGAGATTCCCACGGTAAAAAAATGTTGAAATATTATCAGCTTCACTAATTTTGAAACTATCAGTAAATGCTTGAAGAAGGTATCAATAATGAGAAATAATGGATCATTTTCATTATTTGGGCAGTCCATTACGCTGGCAATTGCCGCTTGCTTGTTCTTGAACTCCTGGCGTTTTTTGTGATAAAGATGAGTATATTGACGTGCCAAGGAAATTAATGTTCCCTGGTCGATTTTTGTTTTAGAAAATTATCAACAAAAATACCTTCGGGCGATTTTAATATTAGGTTTTGTTCAAAACTTAAAACTGTCAAAACATAAATCGAAGCAAACCTGGGAATGGCAGCTGAAACATTTTCGGCGCATATGCGATTTCATGGATTCCACTCATTTTAGATTAGACAATTTCTTGTGCAATATTAGCTAAAGTTTTTGGAATAATCAAATTGTTAAGTCCAAAATTCAAAATTGTATTAAAAATTGTCTACCCTGTCAAATTGTACGAAAAAATAGAACCATGCTTCATTTTCTCAACAATTTGATTTATTGTATTTCACGATGAAACTGTACTATGAAAATGTCATATGAATGTCATTAAGCTTGATAATTTGTGATTATGTATTGAAGTGGTTGGAAAATGTGTCTTAGAATAAACTAAAGATTGAAATGTTAATTGAGAAAATCTCAAAACATGCTTGTTTGTACAATGTAAAACACAAAGATTACCATAACAAATACTTAAGATGCTTAGCCGTAGAATCTGTAGTGGCAAAGTTAGGCATCATCAGACCGTTTCATTAACCACTTATTTTGCCAAATTTTGCGACGTCTCCTTCTTCTCTGTTTGCAAATTGTGCAAATAAATTAATATTTTAAATTTTCCGGTTCCATAACTAACGGCATTTTTGAATTTGAAAAGTTCATATCCATTTTATCATCAAATCAAATCACTGCGTAGAATATTGAACTAAATATTGGAATGAATAAATGGAATGAGCTAAAATAGCTTGAAACAGTTGGACAATATTCCACACAAGAAATCTATTCCAAATATTGTTCAAAAATATTGCACGAAACATTGTCTAATCTAAAATAAACTTAATGTAGGTGATTTTAGTTTATAGTTTAAAGTAGACCAACGTCTTGATACAATAATGTGGTTGCATGAACATCATATGGGAAAATATAGTAATTAACTCTTCCCAATGAGTCTATTAATTATAATTACAATATAATTGGAATGTAATGATAATGAACGTTGCATGAATCTTCCTTGAGGCTCACCCAAATGTCATTGTCATTAGTGATAGATGAATCATTTATATTTGAAACAACTCATGTTCTTTCATACGCATTTCATTGTGCGTAACTGTCTTCTTGAGAATCCCATCGACATATATATAATGTTATTGTTTAAAGCACTCCTAAACCCTTCGAAATAAAACCCACATTTTGACCGGAAATTCTACCAGAAGGCCAATGCAGGATATTTACGACGTGCCAGTGTCATAGGCGTGACTACGCGTTAGATATGAGGATCTAAAAGTTTTTTGATATTTGGAAAAATAATAATGTGCTCGAAAAAGTAATTCTATTTTTTGTGGCAGAGTATGTAACGAAACGATTTGGAATGAGGATTGAGCTCGATTCAACGTTTCTTCAGTTCCAGCATTTTGTAAGTTATTTGAGAAAATTACATTGGATGAAAAATGGCTGTGATTCAAAATAGATATTCCCTGTATTGGTCAGTGCGGTTGCCAAATATTCTGACTAGGCACCACATGAAGCTATCTGCGTAGTAATTTTTGAGTATAAACCATTCCAGAATGACGTCACTGGCAGGTTGGCCATATTGTGCTGGAGGGCACACATTCTATTCAACTTTAATTGTTTAATGGTAAACAACGGATAATAGAATTAATAATTTGTTCTTTTATTTCATCGTTGTGGTGTTGTTTGGTGTTGAATGAGGAAAGAAGATGACAAGATATACTTTTTTCGACTCTCGGCTGTTTTGACGAAGTGAGGTGGCTATTTGATTAATCTCTCTGTAGAACAATGACATTGTTTTACACAGTCTGTCGAACAAGCAGCTGACTTCACCACTAGTTAGATTTTTCCAAAATACTTCACATCAAATCCAATAACACACAGCTCCAATCCAACTAATAGATTCGGTTACCCTCCAGCACAATATGGCCGACCTGTCAAAGTCACGTGCTCTGGAATGGCCTAATAATGGATCAATTTTAGTTTTCGAGCTAATCTTGTGGTAGTATTCACATTGCTGTCAGGTTTTTTTGCAAATGTTATGGTCTTTGTTATCTTAAATGGATCACCTTGTATATTTTTCCTGAGAAAAAAAAAATATGTTTTGTGTATACAATGTATACATTTGTGGTCAATTTTTTCAACTCAAACATCCAATAGCATTATTTTTAATTCAAATAAATGTTTTTTTGGTCAACAATTCATGATTTTGCGAACAATCTTTCCTCCAAATATCCTGATTGAATTTCTTGTTAGAACTGTAATAAGCAAAATAATCAGTTGTTGTTGATACGCTTATGGAAAGGTCAGCAGCACGCGTATAGTCGATCCCTGGAGAGTCAATATGACCTCCCACCAGATTGCCAGAACGCTAAATGTAATGCTAAGAACAAAAAAAGGGTCCAAGTTCACAATAATTTTTGGAAAGGTTGCTCGTAGAATGTTTTCTGGTTTTTCGATTATACCTATTTCTCTCAAAGGAAGGACTTGAAATCTGGTGAAACAGTATAAAATTAGTATTAATAAATAATGGAATAAACAATCCAGAAAATATTATGGTTTAGAATATACCCCATTTTTGAGTATAAATGGAGCTTTTAGTCTGGTGGACAAAGACGACACAAAACAATGCAATGATAAGACTAGGCAAGGTGCAAAGACTTGCTTGACATGCTTGCTTGCCTGGACTCCCTGGAAATCTTCGTGAACAGTTCCTGGACCTACTAAATTCCTGGAGTGGATGAAACTCATTGGAAACAAGTTCCTGTGCAAAATACAGCTCCTGTACCCAGTGACACCCACGGCCTAACTACTTCGACAATTTCGGAACTAGCCAAACGTTACACCCATGCTCAATCTCTCAAGAGATGGGATGGAATCAAAGGATGCAGTCTTGCCAGGATCACCCTGGGCGACCATGGGATACTAGCGCCGAAGAAATATTTGGCGATGACCAGGAAAAATCTACGTTTAATAGTAGGATATCTGACTGGCTACTGTCAACTGAGGAAACACCTTCGTACTATGGGGCTAGTGGACACACTTCTATGCAGGATGTGTGAACAGGAAGATGAAATTGTCATGCAAGGCTTATGCGAGTGTCCGGAGTAATCGTCAATGAGAGAGTGTGTGCCCAAGTGCTGTGAGCCTACACTGACCCTCCTTACTCTACAGATACAGATACAGTTCCTGTGCCAAACAAAGTTCCTGAGCCAGACAAGGTTCTAGAATATACAAGATCTCTAGATTTAGTCACTGAATGACATAGTTCCAGGGTTATTGGCAAAAGAGCTCTCGTCAGGAAAGTAATTCGTAAATTTCTAAATAGTTCACTCGTTTATTAACAATCAAAGTCGAGTCAGTTTTGTTCCTCCCTCCCACAATGTGACAAAGCTCAAAAATATAGGACCAATACTCGTATAATGAACATATTAACTGACAGTCATTAAGGGTCATCTACCAAATTCGACCTTGCACAATCATGCTTCGTATATTTTTTTGTTTCCCTACGTCCTCACGTTTAAGTTCACATAACGAAAATTTTATTAGAAATATGAAAGCTCCGCAACATGTAGGTAGCCAAGCGGTCCAAGCGGATTTTGGTTCACGTATACTCTATAAGCTTCGTCAGTACTGAACTGGGAGACCGGCGAGAGTTGTATCAACAATGGAACGGCACGCGACTACCGAAGCAGAGAGACAATGTGAGTCATAGAAGGATAGAAAAGCGAGAGATGGATCTTTATCCGATATTTTAGTGGTAGCAACCAAATTTCAATAAGGAATTGTACGGTCATAAGTAATTTGAGGATTCTGAGATTTTCATTCAGTATTCATAAAGCTTTAAATTAGACTTCTTATCAATTAGTTTTTCCATTTAATCCATATTTAATTCTTTACAAGGGCTCAAACTTTGCTTAATATGTGTAATTACCTCAGGATTCGTATTTTTTTCAACAAAATTTGGTTAGCATTTCAAAGTTTTTATTCGATGAGAACTCTAAGTTCAACATTAATCTACATGATATATTTTTTCCTTAATTTTCAATACATCCATTACCTCAAAATTCTTTGCCAAAAATACTTCGATATTTTGTCAAATCGCTGCCGATAGATTCCCCTTAAGTAACATCATTAATAGGTGCTAACATGTGTTGAAGGGGCCGCAGAACTACTTAATATTAGCAGGAATTAGCCAAGAGTCCTTACAGGTTCTCCAACGAGTTAGGCCCAGGTGAAAAATCACCTGCACAAAATGGGGTAAGGGTTGGAGTAGAGTATAATAAGCCAACAGGCTACGGTGCTCTCATAAAAAAAAAGGAAATATATACCAAAATTAATTATTGATTATCACTTCTTCGTTGAGCGTTGGCAAATATTTTCCCTTTTTTACCTCGTTACACAGACAAACTGCGGAATTGAATCTTTTTCTAATGGTATTCACCCCAGAAATGTAAATTTTCCAAATCGGAAACAGTGTTTTCTTTCTTCCAGCAATAAACATCAATCCATTTTCATTTTCTTCGTGAAGGATTTTATATGGTAAAGTGGAATGAACCGTTCAATAAAAATACGATGTAAGATATTTCAAAAGTATTCATCAAAGTAGACTAGATTTTAAAAGGATATCCTGATATTTAACGAAGCAAGTATAGAGAGACAGTTAGACGAATCAATTTGTTGGACCACAAATAATCGAATATTTTGTAACAACTATGGAATGGTTTGAAAAACTTTGTGTTGTGAGATTTAAGAAGTCAATAACCTTCTTCAGTCTTTATTAACGCTAATCAACAGTTAGAGAAAGTGCACTTTGCAATTCATCAAGTGAGTTGAAGAATACTATATTTTATCTACGTCTATCATAATAAAAAAATGGACAAAGATACACGTACAGAGAAAGTGCAATTTTAACTGCACGACAGGCACCCATAATGCCTATGCTTGTGAAGGTGCTTTTTTATATTTTTAATAAAAAACGGCTCAACAAACTCAACTTTACTTTCATTAAGATAGATGTTTTCATCTCTCCATTTGGAGCAATATCCGCGCGAAATTCTTTTTCAATAATCAATCAGCAAATTTCGGAAGGATTTTTTATTTGGGTTAACAAGACACTAAGTTTTGTCCCCTTTACTCCTTTCAAATCTAAAAAAACTCGTCGAAATTAGGCCTCCAAAGAAACTTTTCGAGAATGACAAGCGATTTTGCTTCTGAATATTTCATGATAAATTGTTTGTTTTGGACTTGGCCTTAAAAACTTTTCAGACTTAATAAAATAGCAATTATTCTGAAAATATAATGATAAATAAGGACTGTAATTAATCATTTCGTTGCCTTTGGTTCTAATCCTGCTGCCATTCTTGTCAGTTAATTAGTTAGAGATGAAGAAATTAAGGAGATGTTAAGAATGGAATGTATAATTGTTGCGAGGATTGATGTTTGACATTTGAAATTAGAAGCTAGAGCACTGGAGTGAATCCATTTTCCGAATATTAGTAGGTACAATACACTGTCTAAAGTTGTCAGTTAGGTGTTATGAATTGTTACAAATGGATATAGTTCTTACAGACTGGTTTACAAGAACCAGTTTATGACCATATTCCAAAGCTCTCGTTAAATAGATTTGCGTTTTGCTGAGGCGGGCACAATTATATTTATATTTACAATTATAACTGAGGTCAGTTAAGCTGACCAAAGTTCGAGTGAATATTAGGAGAAGTAGAAGGTCCGTAAAACTGGCAATGTGAAATCGACGGAAATCGAAAATTTGTTTCATTTCAGTTGCTCATTAGAAGCCAAAACAACGATTTTTTTGCTTAAGCCGATCGTGAAAAATCGGCAACAGTTCTAGCTTTCCGTTAAGTAATTTACAGTAATTTGGAAACCGGGTTACTCAAAAACCGGTCACGCTAGCTTAACTTCCGATATCTGACGGTAAAATATAATTTAAAAAATTGTTGCTGCTCAGTTCTTCACTTGACACGGTGTATAGAGTCAGCAACAAAATAGAAACCGGAGATTTTTTTATGGCAGAATGAGATTTCTTTATCATAAAAAAATGTATTGTATCGGTAAAATATATTTCTTTACCATAAAAAAGTATATTGTCTGGGTTAACGATATGTTTTTTATTCGTAAAAAATGTATCTTCCCAGCAAATTATATTTTTTTGTTGAAAACAAACTATTAATTTTTACTAAAATTCAACATATTTATCATAACCGAACCATTTTTCATAAACATTATA
This sequence comes from Galerucella pusilla, assembly GCA_910591695.1. NCBI lineage: Eukaryota > Metazoa > Arthropoda > Insecta > Coleoptera > Chrysomelidae > Galerucella > Galerucella pusilla. The sequence continues at coordinate 249,035 of CAJUYI010000110.1, forward strand.
TTGCCTTATAGTGAAAAAATGTATTTCCCTAAAAAACCGAATTATTTATTGTATTGTTTTTTGTTTATGGAAGTTACCTACATGCACTATTCGATACACTGAGCTTTTGAAATGTTTCTAAATATTTAGAAATATATTAAAAGTTCACGGTGTATTAAGCAGTATGGGTAACTTCCACACGGTTCTCTAAATAATTAGGTTCCTTAGGAAAATATATATTTCACAATTATTTGTCCAAGCCGTTTCCAGACTATGTCGAACAACAAAGTTGACTTGTACAATTATACTGAAATACTATTTTTTCGGTATAAAGTAGATCTGTCATAACTTTCAAATGATTTACTATGAATATTCAATTTGTTGTTTCAAAGTGATGGAATATCATTGAAGATGTTGTGTGGTTTTTTCCTGGGTAATGAAAACAATTTTTACCCAAATAGTATTGTTAAATTTTATAACAGAATATTATATTGTGCTTCGTAGACTTTCATAGTTTCTGAAGAACAATTCTATGAAGGTGTGCATGGAGGAGAACAAATTTTTTTACATTAAAGAAATTACACTCGAATAAATCATTTTTTTATATCAAAATTTCCCAATATTTTTACGTTAATATGACTTCTTAATAATAAATGAGCAATGTTAGTTTTAAACAAAGGAGGGTCAAAAAAATCAGATAGTTTGTCTATAAATAACTCTTCTCTCGGTGTAAAGAACTGAGCAGCAACAAATTTTTGAATAATATTTCACCGACAAAAATCGGAAGTTAAGCTAGCGTGACCGGTTTTTGATTAACCCGGTTTCCAAATTACTGTAAATTACGGTTTCTATTTTGTTGCTGACTCTATACACCGTGCAAAGTAAAGAACTGATCAGCAACAATTTTTTAAATAATATTTTACCGTCAGAAATCGGAAGTTAAGCTAGCGAGGCCATCATTAATTTTGACAAAATTAGAAAAATTAAATGTTCCATAAATTTTTCTGCAGCAACAAAGATTGACTTGCAATTATCCAAAGTATTATACTTTTATTGGTTTTTTTACGCTAACTCAACGGAAAGCTAGAGCTGTTGCCGATCGGTTTGAGCAGAAAAATTGTTTTTTTGGCAACTAATTAGCAACTAAAAAACAAAAAATTTGGCGTTCTTTTTTTCGATTACCGCCGATTTTACATGGCCAGCTTTTCAGACCTAGAAGTAGACTCTGTTTTACATAAGAACAAGCTACGTGAATTTTGTCAACTGTCTTGCGCTGAAATCAAAACCGGTCTTGTTTATGTAAGCACTACGCTACTGATTTGAAGTTGAACTTCAATTTAACAATAATGGCGCTGGTTGACAACAAGTTCGAGCATACGACTACAACTTCGAAATGCTTCTTCCTACATGAAACGGAGTTTAAAATAATAAGCTACTATATAAAAGACGTGTTTTTAATTAACAACAACCCGAACCATCACTGTTAGTTTCCAAAACAACATTTTAAATAACTCTTATCAGAATTCAACGATAAAACAATAGGTACTATAACTCTTAAGCAGATAAAGGTTGAAAAATTGCCGTGCACGTTGAGCCTCACATTATTATAAAGTCTCTCTGGAAGCTTTCAAAGGCTTACAGTTTAGGTAAAGAGGAATTAGCAGGGTAAGTGTAACGTATAAAGTTTTCATAGTATAAATTCATTTCTGTGCAATAGATGAGGATTTTCCTGGAATTTGGGTTGACTCAAAACTGCATACAAACAACTTCAGAAACTTGTTATCAATTGAAAGATTATGTAACGCTTTGCACGTAAGACAGCGCAGTTCGAATAGAGTTTTGATTTTCGGATTAAGCGGGGATAATTCGAAAATTTTCAGTTAAGTGCCGTGTAAGAATTTTATTCAAAGGTGGATAAAATAATTTTATGCATTTGTAAGCAGATGTTTGGCTGCAATGGAAGCAAGTCTACAAAACGCGCGACGGCCGGATTGCATCCCGATAAGAGCAGGTAGAATTTTTACCATCCGAGTTGCATCCCACGACCAT